>OZ019950.1:6361204-6619021 GCA_963970385.1 Theonella swinhoei
ATCCCCTATCCACCTCTCCCATCCCCTATCCACCTCTCCCATCCCCTATCCCCCTCTCCCATCATCTATCCACCATCTCCCATCACCTATCCACCATCTCCGATTCCCCATCCCCTATCCACCATCTCCCATCACCTATCCACCATCTCCGATTCCCCATCCCCTATCCACTATCCCCCATCCACCATCCATTATCCACCACCCCCACCCCCTATCCACCATCCACCATCCCCCACACATACATAATGAGGGAATTGCTAGAGTACTTCATCTGTCACCACCTCCATAACATCCCTACCCACTAATCCCCTCCTCCTCTCTCCCAGTTAGCTCAAATACATTCACTACACTCCTGTCATGTACATGTATACTCTCCTCACAACACACACTGTACAGAAGGACTGAGACACATGACCATATATGGTACGTGATCACAGTCCAGTTCTCAGTTGAGGGTTACACATGTGTAGCTGTTACATAATGAATGTATGAATACCCAATAATGTATGGATGGGATACCCAATAATCATTCAAATACACAATACTAGTAGCCTTTTTGGCGAGCGGGAGCATCAGTGTGTACGTAAAATGATAACATTATGGTATGTACAGTGTAAGTCACATTTAATTACATAGAAAAATCGGCCCCTTGATGCGACTAGGTTGGCTCACTCCCACTCGCCAATGACAAATTGAGTTGTAATTTATATCATATTTTATGAAGAATTATCAGTAGATCAGGTGTACATGTGGTTGAGACGTGGACTCACGGGCAGGGGATGGAGATGATGACATCGGTCAGCTCCAGCTCTGGCTGCTGCAGCTCATACTCTATGTTCACTTCACACTTGCCTGCATTCTCTGACGGCCAGCAGTTGACTGGAGGGGGTGGGGAGGGGGGAGAAGAGGGGGGGAGGAGGAAAGGAGGTGGACAGGAGGGGGAGAGGGAGAGGGAGAAGGAGAGGGAGAGGGAGAGGGAGAGGGAGAGGGGAAAAACAGGGAAGGAGGAAAGAGAAAGGAGACACATCATCTACACATCACTCACACACAAACCTACATTATCATATATAATGACCATTACACCCTTGCCTAGCAACAAGCCTTACAATATTTGCATACTTGTATACATGCATACAGAGAGTTGGCTTATTATCATCATTGTTAGGTAGGTAATTAACATATCACTGATAGTCAGATCATTCAACTGATAGTTACATCATTAACAAAACATTCCACCAGCTACCCACAGCCCCACCACCAAGGTTGACAGGTCCCCATTACTGTTACAAGGTGAGGCCTCCATGGAGTCACGACCTACACCACCTGCTACCAGGTACATGTATGTCACATGTAATTCAATCTCTGATAAGGTAACATACATGTATGCAAAACAAACACACAAAAGAACTCTCTTGTAAATAAACAACTGCTGTACAGCAGATTGGATAGTTCTAACCAGAGCAGCTGCATTCCCACAAACCAGCTGCAACACTACCGGGGAGGTCCCCCCCAGGTCAATGGGGAGGGATGGGCCACTAACTAGCCCAATTAACATGCCAGAGTCCAGTTAGTGGGAATGATATCATAGGCACATTACCCACTCAGGGAACAATTAGAGAGGTTGTGATAAAACACTTCTGGGATACCATGGTGATTATACCTCCTGACCGACTACGTTCTCAGCGGTCAGAAAACACGTGCGCTATGTGCAGTGGTTTACATGTGGTGGGTGGTGCGGTGTGTGTGTTGTGTGTTGTGTGTGGAGCTTGTTAGGAATGCAGACAATAACCTGTCAGAAACCAGTTGAGGCAATTGACAGAATTCTCTTGTCTCTGATGTACATCCCATCACTAGTAGTCCAGTACTACATGTACATACATAAATTCCATACACATAACATGGAGTAGTGGCTGTAGTGTCTGGAACTGTGTATACATGTACATGTTTACATTCTTCCTAGACCTTCAACTCACTTTCTTCTCCCACACTCTCACTCCTTCCCTCTCCTTCCCTCTCCTTCCCTCCCTCTCTCCCTCCCCTTCCCTCTCCCTTCCCTTCCCTCCCTTCATCTCCCTCTCCCACACTCTCACTCCCTCCCTCACCCTCTCCTTCCCTCCCCTTCCCTATCCCTCCCCTTCCTTCTCTCCCTCTCCTTCCCTCCCTATCCCCTTCCCTCTCCCTCCCCTTCCCCTTCCCTCTCTCCCTCCCTCCGTCCCTCACTCCCATGCTCCCCCCACCTCTTCCCTCCCCTCCCTCCCTCTCTCCCTCTCTCACCAGTCAGAGGCATCAGAGACTCATCACTTGTCTGCATCCTCCACTTCAACACACCAACCTCCTGCTGCAGAGGAAACGACTTCCCTGGCTGCTTCAGACCCAGCAGTCCCTCACTGTTCCACAGTGCCTTGTCTACATTGGGGTGTGTCTGCATGTGATGCCATATGATGTCACATGATGGATCACGTGACATATTATGCCACTTATGATCTTGAAAATGAGTGGAGAATGAAGTAGTCTCGTGCACAGCCGTAATTAGGCAAGCGTGGAAAATTACGTCTGGTTGCATAACTTGCATTGCTCCATATTTTGGGGGTGGAAAAATTCTGGAATGTTGGAACCTCCAATCAGATTGTTAGTTTGACCATTAACACACGAAATCATACGATAGTCACATGACAGTGTGACCTCTGTACCTAGCAGTATACAGTAACTTGTCTTGTTTGGCGTTGACAGCGATGACCGATGTTCGTGTAGTCCCTGCAGTGCTTCGTAGACAGTATTCTTCTTAGTAGAACACAGGCTGGGCGCAGCTAGTAGATAAAAAACGCAAGACCTAGAGTACTGCCATTAGTTGCTTGAACCTGAGGTACACAGGCTAACAGCAACAGTATAAGGTTTGTTTTATATGTAGTCAGGGAAATAGTTGGCTATTGTGCCGTTATTGACCCCAGCGTGCAGTTTAAAGCAGTTTTTGATTCTTGTGATTACTTCCGCGTTCATACTTCAGCCCCAAAATATGGAGCAATGCAACAGATGAAATTTTCCGCACTTGCCAAATTACGGCTGGGCACGAGACTAAGAATGAAGCCACCTCAATAAACAGGACAGCTAACCTCTAGCCATTGGAGTGGTACAATATAGGATTTGAAAGTTGCAATCATTGTGCAAATATCCCCTATTTCATGTAGCTCTGAACCACAGCAATGAGGTGTTTAGTACAAAGTGTTGTTATCGAGGAGATATGTACATGTAATGTGTAGTGGAATATAGTACTGGGAACTATACACATGTACTGACCTGGAATTGTAGTGAGCGCTGGTCTCTGTTGTCTACTAAGATTCTGATTTTCCCATACTGCTGTTCTGCTATTCTCAACATGATCATCCCCAGTAGCTCCATGGACTGGAGACCTCCGTCTCTCCCGGCAACCACACTCAGTCGCTCAGTCACTTTCAGGTGGACACTGTAGACAAGGGGGAGGAGGGGGGGAGGAGATGAATATAGGGTGAAGAGGAGAGGAGATAGGGGAGGGGAGGAAGTATGGAGATGGAATATCTCTCTAACCTTGCTTGTGGAGTGGGTGCTGTGGTCTTGGTAGTGACTGAAGGTTGCCGTGGTGCAGTGACACTGGTCACCCTCTCTCCCTCACGTACCAGTTTGTCCACGAACAAGTCCACATCTTTATCCTTCTTCTTCAGCTTCAGTGCACTCCCACCTCCAGCCCTCTGTGGCCGGCTACACCACACAGAAAAGAAACTCAGATTACGACTGTCAACTACCGTGGACCCTTTTACAGTGGAACCTCTCTAATTAGGACAGAGGATGCCTTTTGTTACTTCAAATGCTACGTGTGTACTTTTCAACCCATTACCCCAATTATCAGGACACATCCCTAATCAGGACACTTCCTTCCAGCAATCATGGGGATCTATATAAATCAGAGAATTACCAATGTTACCTTGGAGGGTTGTATGCAGGTTTGCTGGGCTGATGTGAGGTGGACATGTCGACAGAGGGGCCGGGGTTGTAGTCCGATGACCCAAACCCTCCACCCACATTGTAGCCCCTCCCTCCCCTCTTTCCTGCCTCCTTCCTAGCCATCTGTAGCTCCTTGGCCCTCCTCTTCATCTCATCACGAGCCTCTTTTTCTTGAGACTGAGAGAGAGAGAAGTACAGTATGAATGGAGTTACAGACTGACTGACACTCGAAGTACACAGTACATGGACTGGAATTATCTTGACCCATACATTATTGTTACTGCATACACTAGACACTAGATGAATGCTCACAGCATTGTGGGCGAGCTAGTTGTAAGCTGACTATAGTACGCATGTGCAAAATGACAAAATATCAAAAATGTACACAAAAAAGGATATTTGGTATATGGCGACAATAATGTGTATATAATAATTATTATCAAAAATAGTTCCAGCAGTATGACTAGGTGGGCTCACTCTGCTTGCCCAATACATAGTGCCTATATTACAACATCCTCCCTCCCTCCCCTGCACACTTGATCCTCCTCCTCCCCTCTCCCCTCCCTCTCACCTTCCTCATGGCCTCATACACCTTCTCCTCATGGCTGTCCATCTCTGTGAATGTCCTGATCTGAGCCAGATTCACATTCTCTCTGTAGCCCAGGGCCACTATCTCATCAAATGCAAATATCAAGTCAAATGCATTGTCTAAGACATCCTGTTCATCCAGTCTCTGACAGTACTCTGGGATCTGGTTGGGGGGGGGGGGGAGAGAAGGGGGAGAGAAGGGGGAGGGGGGAGGGAGAAAAGCGGAAGAGAAGAGAGAGAGAAGGGAAGGGGAGAGGGGGAGGGACAGAAGAAGAGGAGGGTCAGAGAGAAGGGGGGAAGGAAAGGGAGAGAGAAGGGGAGAGGGAGAGAAGGAGAGAAGGGGAGGGAGAGAAGGAGAAAGGGAGGGGGGAGAGCGAGGAGAGAGGGAAAAAAAGGAGGGAGAAAGGGGAGGGGGGGGGATGGAAGGCCTGTACATGTCTGCTACCACCCAAACTGTTCCATACATGATAAAAGAACCATACAAGTTTGTAACATAACAATGTACTGGCATGTAGGTCCATGTGATGTGTACATAGTACAATAGTATAACAGAATGGCAGTATGGGACTGACCACTCTAGAAAAGAGGCGGAGTGTCTCCAGGTCTTCCAGTATGTTAGATGTCTTAGTAGTGACCAGTAACATGTACAGCCGCTCCAGAGGCTGGTAGACATAGCGAACACTCTCTGTCTCTACAAAGGTGTGCTGCTTGCCTGACCCAATCAGTTTGGGGAAGGCTCCCAGGAGCCCCTCCACTCTCGCCCTCGTCATCTCTACAAACTGACGGGACACCAGAGCTGGGGGAAGGAAGTAGGAGATAGAGAGGCATGAAGAAGTGTCTACTCTTCTGAGAATAATGCTATGTGTGTTGTACATGTTACCAAGGCATGGAATACGCATACAAGGAGAATTAATAAGGTGAGGGTACATATGTACTTATAGCAAAATTTAATTGGTGACTCAGGCCAGAGAGAGCAGGAAAGACTGACTTCTACCAGAATTGAACACAAGGATCACTGCAGTGCACATACATGTACTAACCACTGAGCCACGATCCCCAGGCAAAAGCCAGTCTCCCAACTCCCCCTCCTGTTTTTTTTAGGGGGGGGGGGGGGCAACCAGGGGCAATTCACCCCCCCTGGCTGTGTGTCCTGTTGGTTTGGTCTGGGTGTTATATGTCTTGTTTGTCTGCATGGGTTGCCTTTCCTTCCTGCCTGCCTGCCTACTTCTAGTGTGCTATGCACATGTATTTAAAGTAACTAACACCTCTCTACTTCATCACTCACCCTTGCCCTGTTTTGTACATACTGCTGCTGCTAACAGTACCTGCATAGGTGAGTAGTGGGCTATAATTAGAACATAGCTTACTGGTAATAAAAGTGACTCTGTACACAAGCACAACTAACGAACCATCTGAAGGTAGATATCGATCAAATGGTCAATGGCCTTCTCGATGGTCTAAGAATGGAATACCAGTAGCCTACATGCACCTGATATCATAATAGTACACAAACGCACGTGCGTACTCACATGCGCAACAACAAATTCTTAACATTCACATGCGCACTCAGCAGAACCCCTACACACAAACATGGAAAGCTCGACTGGGGAGAAGAATCGTGATTTCCGGTGTGGACGTAGTATACGTCAACATGGAGCTGCGCTAGCACTGACTGTGTTGCTCATACAGGCTTGTGCAGCTGGTAATGTGGCTACTGTTGTGAACCTGATAACTGATAGACACGCCCACCCTTCTGGTAAGGACGAGTTAGGTCGCACTCCTCTTCATGTCGCTTGTCTTCATGGTCATATTGAGATAGTCAAGTATTTGATCAACAAACAGGGGGTGAACCCTTCATGTGAAGATGACAATGGAGCCACACCTCTTCATGTTGCAAAGAATAGTTCAATTGCAAGGTTTCTAGTTGAGGATAAGAAGTGTGATGTCAACCACAGGGACAAGTTTAATGACACTCCTCTCCATGATGCTGCTCTCGATGGACGACTGGATGTAGTTGAATACCTCACAACCAACCAACACTGTGACCCAGCCTGTAAGGGACAAAATGGCCGCACTCCACTCCATGTTGCTTGTTCTGGTGGTCATATTGAGGTAGTCAAGTATTTGATTAACAAACAGGAGGTGAACCCTTCATGTGAAGATGACAATGGAACCACTTCTCTTCATGATGCAAAGGATAGTGCAATTGCAAGGTTTCTGGTTGAAGAAAAGAAGTGTGATGCCAACCACAGGGACAAGTTTAATGACACTCCTCTCCATATTGCTTCTTTCAATGGACGACTGGATGTAGTTGAATACCTCACAACCAACCAACACTGTGACCCAGCCTGTAAGGGACAAAATGGTCGCACTCCACTCCATGTTGCTTGTTCTGGTGGTCATATTGAGATAGTTGAGTATTTGATTAACAAACAGGGGGTGAACCCTTCATGTGAAGATGACAATGGGACCACTCCTCTTCATGATGCAAAGGATAGTGCAATTGCGAGGTTTCTGGTTGAAGAGAAGAAGTGTGATGTCAACCACAGGGACAAGTTTAATGACACTCCTCTCCATGATGCTGCTCTCGATGGACGACTGGATGTAGTTGAATACCTCACAACCAACCAACACTGTGACCCAGCCTGTAAGGGACAAAATGGCTGCACTCCACTCCATGGTGCTTGTTCTGGTGGTCATATTGAGATAGTTGAGTATTTGATTAACAAACAGGGGGTGAACCCTTCATGTGAAGATGATAGTGGAACCACTCCTCTTCATCATGCAAAGGATAGTGCAATTGCGAGGTTTCTGGTTGAAGGGAAGAAGTGTGATGTCCACCACAGAAACAAGTTTAATGACACTCCCCTTCATGTTGCTGCTCTCAATGGACGACTGGATGTAGTTGAATACCTCACAACCAGCCAAAACTGTGACCCAGCCTGCAAGGGAGAAAATGGTCGCACTCCACTCCATGTTGCTTGTTCTGGTGGTCATATTGAGATAGTTGAGTATTTGATTAACAAACAGGGGGTGAACCCTTCATGTGAAGATGACAATGGGACCACTCCTCTTCATGATGCAAAGGATAGTGCAATTGCGAGGTTTCTGGTTGAAGAGAAGAAGTGTGATGTCAACCACAGGGACAAGTTTAATGACACTCCTCTCCATGATGCTGCTCTCGATGGACGACTGGATGTAGTTGAATACCTCACAACCAACCAACACTGTGACCCAGCCTGTAAGGGACAAAATGGCTGCACTCCACTCCATGGTGCTTGTTCTGGTGGTCATATTGAGATAGTTGAGTATTTGATTAACAAACAGGGGGTGAACCCTTCATGTGAAGATGATAGTGGAACCACTCCTCTTCATCATGCAAAGGATAGTGCAATTGCGAGGTTTCTGGTTGAAGGGAAGAAGTGTGATGTCCACCACAGAAACAAGTTTAATGACACTCCCCTTCATGTTGCTGCTCTCAATGGACGACTGGATGTAGTTGAATACCTCACAACCAGCCAAAACTGTGACCCAGCCTGCAAGGGAGAAAATGGTCGCACTCCACTCCATGTTGCTTGTTCTGGTGGTCATATTGAGATAGTTGAGTATTTGATTAACAAACAGGGGGTGAACCCTTCATGTGAAGATGACAATGGGACCACTCCTCTTCATGATGCAAAGGATAGTGTAATTGCAAGGTTTCTGGTTGAAGAGAAGAAGTGTGATGTCAACCACAGGGACAAGTTTAATGACACTCCTCTCCATGATGCTGCTCTCAATGGACGACTGGATGTAGTTGAATACCTCACAACCAACCAACACTGTGACCCAGCCTGTAAGGGACAATATGGTCGCACTCCACTCTATGGTGCTTGCTCTGGTGGTCATATTGAGGTAGTTGAGTATTTGATTAACAAACAGGGGGTGAACCCTTCATGTGAAGATGACAATGGAACCACACCTCTTCATGATGCAAAGGATAATGTAATTACGAGGTTTCTGGTTGAAGAGAAGAAGTGTGACGTCAACCACAGGAACAAGTTTAATAACACTCCCCTCCATGTTGCTGCTTTCGATGGACGACTGGATGTAGTTGAATACCTCACAACCAGCCAACACTGTGACCCAGCCTGCAAGGGACAAAATGGTCGCACTCCACTCCATGTTGCATGTTCTGGTGGTCATATTGAGGTAGTTGAGTATTTGATTAACAAACAGGGGGTGAACCCTTCATGTGAAGATGACAATGGAACCACACCTCTTCATGCTGCAAAGGATAGTGCAATTGCGAGGTTTCTGGTTGAAGAGAAGAAGTGTGATGTCAACCACAGGAACAAGTTTAATAACACTCCCCTGCATGTTGCTGCTTTCGATGGACGACTGGAATTAATGGAATACCTCACAACCAGCCAATACTGTGACCCAGCCTGTAAGGGACCAAATGGTCGCACTCCACTCCATGTTGCATGTTCTGGTGGTCATATTGAGATAGTTGAGTATTTGATTAACAAACAGGGGGTGAACCCTTCATGTGAAGATGATGATGGAACCACTCCTCTTCATGATGCAAAGGATAGTGCAATTGCAAGGTTTCTGGTTGAAGAGAAGAAGTGTGATGTCAACCACAGGAACAAGTTTAATAACACTCCCCTCCATGTTGCTGCTTTTGATGGAAGACTGGATGTAGTTGAATACCTCACAACCAGCCAACACTTTGATCCAGCCTGTAAGGGACCAAATGGTCGCACTCCACTCCATGGTGCTACTTCTGGTGGTCATATTGAGATAGTTGAGTATTTGATTAACAAACAGGGGGTTAACCCTTCATGTGAAGATGACAATGGGACCACTCCTCTTCATGATGCAAAGGATAGTGTAATTGCAAGGTTTCTGGTTGAAGAGAAGAAGTGTGATGTCAACCACAGGGACAAGTTTAATGACACTCCTCTCCATGATGCTGCTCTCAATGGACGACTGGATGTAGTTGAATACCTCACAACCAACCAACACTGTGACCCAGCCTGTAAGGGACAATATGGTCGCACTCCACTCTATGGTGCTTGTTCTGGTGGTCATATTGAGGTAGTTGAGTATTTGATTAACAAACAGGGGGTGAACCCTTCATGTGAAGATGACAATGGAACCACACCTCTTCATGATGCAAAGGATAATGTAATTACGAGGTTTCTGGTTGAAGAGAAGAAGTGTGACGTCAACCACAGGAACAAGTTTAATAACACTCCCCTCCATGTTGCTGCTTTCGATGGACGACTGGATGTAGTTGAATACCTCACAACCAGCCAACACTGTGACCCAGCCTGCAAGGGACAAAATGGTCGCACTCCACTCCATGTTGCATGTTCTGGTGGTCATATTGAGGTAGTTGAGTATTTGATTAACAAACAGGGGGTGAACCCTTCATGTGAAGATGACAATGGAGCCACACCTCTTCATTATGCTGCCATTTCTAAAATTGCTCAGTTACTTGTAGAAGAGAAAGGATGTAATATTTTGTGTTTTGATAAACTGGGGCTTACTCCCTATCACCATGCTCTAATCAATTTGCGAGGTGATGTTGTGGTATACCTGAAAACAAAGGAAGCAATTTGTGGTACACCTGCATTACAATGGCAAGCATTGCATCCTTATTTCAAAACCTATAAACAGGTTTGTTGTGACTCTAAGATAAATACACTTTGTGGAATATTGTTTAGTGTCTGCATGTACATGTATGTGACCATATAAAATCCCAGGTACAGCTTAACTTCTGTGCAAAGCTCTCCCACATGCTTTTGATACACAGCAGATTATATCGTGGTTTACCCAAATCATTGACTCAATGTCCATCACCTCATGTAAGCATATAGGCAACTTTTTTAGGTTGAGTATGATTCCAGACACGCCTTAAAAAACTTTCCTTACAAACTCCATGGCATTCCTGCATTTTAGTCAGCTTCTGAATCATAGTCAGTCAAATACAGTAAACCTGGTCTTGTGTCTTTTTTTATTGTGTACAGGACCGTAAAGATGAGGCGAAACTCAATCAAAGATTGCTGGTGTTGATTCTACATGCTCAGAACTGCCAGGGAAGTAAGGAAGGGCAACCTGTTGGAGGTAGGGAGGGCCTGCCATGTACGATTCCACTCTGTGGTACTGTGAAAGCAATCCTTGATCACATGGAGGAATGTCAGAATGGACACAAATGCTCATGTTAGTACATCTACAATGTACATGTACAAACTCATTAACCCTTACGTATGCGCGGGAGGGTTATTGTAGTCGGTCTGTGTGTGTGTGTGTGTGTGTGTGTGTGTGTGTGTGTGTGTGTGTGTGTGTGTGTGTGTGTGTGTGTGTGTGTGTGTGTGTGTGTGTGTGTGTGTGTGTGTGTGTGTGTGTGTGTGTGTGTGTGTGTGTGTGTGTGTGTGTCTGTCTGTCTGTCTGTCTGTCTGTCTGTCTGTCTGTAAACAAGTTTTCTCGTAAACTGTGGCTGCTATGAATACCAAACATGGAAATATGAAGAGGCAGCATTAGTGCTCAGCACAGTTAACGTCTGGAGCAGAAAGAAGGGACCATAACTGTGTTGTTAACCCTGGCGCACATGTGCAGCGAGGGTTACAGTGCTTGGTTTGTCTGTGTCTGTGTGTGTGTGTGTGTGTGTGTCTTTCTGTCTCTCGCTATTCTCGCACTAGAGGCAACAAAGCAGTATTGGAGCGTTATTAAAAGTGCAAGTAGCGCTTTAAATGTAAAATGGGGTTTTTCCTGACACTGCTGCGTTCAAAAGTTATGGTGTGAAAACAAGCGAAAAAGCCATTATGTTAGCACTGGCTTACCTTGACTAACTTTTGCTCGGTTCGCGCACCATGGAGGCATCAGAAGTTTCACTATGGATAGGCATCGAGTCTATTTATGCATTTTCCAAGTGTATTTCATTTACATATGTACATTGTATATGTAACAAGAGTAAAACCTTTTCACTGAAGGATGTAGGATTGACAGTGCCAAAAATCAGAAAAATACATGCAGTTATATTTGTAGCAAGACAGAAGATGATGACATTTAAAATGTGTAACCCCATAATACAATGATGTAGGGAGGGTTACACATGTTATTGTTGCCTTCCATTATCCTGCATATATACTGCACACATACATACTGTATAAGATGGAGAAATCACAATTTTATGCATGTTATTAGAACTCTATTTAATGTACATGTATTTTGAGAGTCTTGTTGTGTATAGAAACACTTGTAGACCAGGTAAAATGACCTTTAACTGTCGTGTTTGGAATACTATAGGCATGTCAGCAGCATCCCTATTTAGAGAGCCTACTGATTTGTTATAAACTACAATCATGTATATATTGACCAACTATGTACATGTATGTGTACTAAATATGTGTTCTTGTTTAAAATAACCTGTAGTATACAAACTATGTGGGTGAGTAATATTACACATGAAAATTAGAAAGAACACAGTCTACAATATTAAAAAATGTTGAAGAATGTATGGATTGGTGTGTTGTCAGTTCTCATGCATGCATGTTATATGTTGTTTGTTTGCTCATGCTTGCACTATTGTTCACTACTTAATTAGCTCATAAACTATATTACTTGTGTTGTTCTCCAGACCCTCACTGTCAACGTTCACGTAAGATCATCACTCACTGGAAGACCTGTCAGAAATCGCATTGTTGGTTATGTCTTCCTGTTAAATCATATAATAGAGAAGGTATGCTTACATATATACAGAGTCTGCAGAGAGAAACAATTTTTCCTAGGATTTAGCTCATCTTTATATACATTCTATTTTTCTATTTATTTTTCTAAGCTGTTGAGGCTCGGTATAGATATCTTCTAAGCCATTGCGGCTGTGATTTTATGTATTGTATGTGTTTGTAGTTAGTGCTCCTTTCTTTGGTCTACATCTTTTTCTTTTCCTTCTTTCTTTTTTCTTGCATGTAGTGTGCTATACACATGATTGTTCATGTACATAAGTATTACTGTTCATGTACATACATGAGTTGTGTTGTGTTGCTTTGTCTTTCTGTTGTGTTGTGTTGCTTTGTCTTTCTTTCTAAGCATCACATGGATGATTAAGTCATGTACATACTATGGACAAGTGTTCACATCTACATGCCTCAGTAGCTCAGTTGGTAAGAGTGTCACCTAGTGGGTTCTAATCCCACCCAAGGCAGCCAATAAAAATAACTGCTTTGGGCAAGTTGTGTTGTGTTGCTTTGCCTTTCTGTTGTCTTGCCTTGTCTTTCGAAGCATCTCATGGATGATTAAAGTAATGTACATCAGAGAGTCAGTAGATACCAACTCTCTATGTAGGGATGGCGCTGAGACACCCATTAGCCCTACACAAATGGCTTGACACTCCTGAACACTGTAGTTCTAAGCCTCAGTACTCTCAAAGTATGTAAAACTTATTTAGAGCTCGTTGATTGGTCGAATGAGGTATTTAAACCATAGCAACACTTTCTGGTCAGTTCTAACATGGTTCACCACTTCCTAAGCTGTTAGCCACAATGTGTTACTTTGGAGGCATGGTCATTAAGCCACGTGCATCCATCGTCTGTTGTCACGAAGAGGTGGCACTAGGTCGCTGCTGCTTCTTGAACATGTATCACTGGAAGAGAAGAAGACATCTACATGTCAATTTTGTTTTGAACTCTCGTTTCTATGGTGCGTATGCATGAATTAGATACTTTGTCCATTGAAATCACAAATTACTCCTAAGCCAGACACAAAGCCACGGTCGGTGGCAATATGCAAAATAAGGATCCACACATTCTGCAATCTGATTGGAAGATTCGAAGTTAGCAAGCTCTAAATCGTTGTGTTGAGAAAATGGCAGGATTTATGTGTAGGTTACATACCGAGGTGTAGGTTGATATGTAAAATATAACACATCAACTGTACCCTGAGTTGTATGTAACTGACTTGTACCATGGCAATATGTAATTGCCAGTGCATGATCACTGTAGCAGTGTACTAGCTTGTAGAATCCTCACTTGTTAGATTGATATGAAACTTGTGTAAAACTTAAATCCATGTATATTTCAGTTGTAAAGCTTGTAAAACTTGTAGGCTATGATTGGTCAAATGAGGTATTTCAAACCGTAGCAACGTGTCGACATACATGTAGCTTTCTGGTCAGTTCTAACACGCGTACCGCCTCCTAAGCGGGTTAGCTGCGTACAATGCAGTAGGCCTACCTTTGCTTTGGAGGCATGGTCAATAAGCCATGCATATCATCTGCTCATGAAGAGGCAACACTAGGTCACTGTTGCTTCTTGTATCATTGGAAGGGATAGAAGAGATCTACACGTCAATTTTTATTTTGAACTCCCATTAATTTCCATGGAGCGTACGCATGAATCAGACACTTTCATGAATATCTTGTAGATCTAAGCCCGATGCAACTATATTGCCACAGTCGGTGGCAATACGGAAAGTAAGGTTCTGTAATCTGATTGGAGGATTAGCGAGCTCTAAACAGCTATAGTGACATACAGAAATGCCAATTCTCCGTTTTAGTTAGCCAGACCCAAAAATTGGTACGGGTAATCACCTTCATTTCTACTGATTTCTGGTCTGCTGCATGTGTATGATCTTATTTGAGGGCCTTTCTAAACCTGCTGGTACCACATTAGAAGCTACTGCTTCTGGGAATATTCTAACAGCCATTACAGAGAGACTAGACTTTAGCACTTCCATATATAGCTGGACTCCATTTCCTTGTGCTCTCACATGATCATGTGCAATTGAAAGGGGTGTGGCTCACAGACACGATCACAAACTGCATCCTCATTCCTTGACTGCATCTCCTACTGGCAACTGGGCCCTCGTAGTAGACAGGATGTAGAAGTCACTGATAATTGGTAGCTACTCTGCTTGGGTATGTTAGGAGGTAATTTTGTGTTGATGCACACAGTAAAAACCAGTGAAACAAGAATAAAAGAATGTGGGGATGGTAGTGTCAAAGAATCACAGTGCCCTATTCAGCCAAAGTCAGGGGATGGCATGCAACCATAATCACCTCATATCCCTACACCTGTCTTATACCATCATCCTCTGAATAGGACACTTGTTTTGTGTGATTGCTGTCACTACCATCCATACATCCTTCAACATTTTCTTGTGTAAATAGCATTGCAAGTCTTACAGGTTTGCTGTCTATATATATATATATATATATATATATACACGTATAACCTCAGTGGATATGTAGATGTATATGTACATACATAATTTGTGAGATAAGATGAACCTCATTCTCTGTTTCCCATACCAGATCAGAATACCAGTGCAGTTGAAGACAGGAGTGAAATCAGTAAGTGAGTAGTACGCTGCAGATGCAGAGCATTGTAGGGCAAGCAAGACCTAATGCAACCTCTGACATAACCTTTGTTGTGCATCTGCATTAGGGGATGTGCATTAGGGGGGCTTGCTTTGCTCACCTGATGAAATTTTAGCACTACAATTCTAGTTATAAACCACATACAGAATACATTTATATGCCATTTACTCATGTGCTGCCTTTTGCAGGTGAAGAGGTCAGAAAACTGTGGGAAGATGCAATGACCAAAGGATACATTGAGTCAGCTCTCACAATTCTCATATTTGTGGGTGTGATGGGATCTGGTAAGACACTCTTTAAGTATCTGGTGCTAGGTCTTCCTGTCCCTGAACACAGTCCCTCCACACCCCTAGCTGAGTCCTCCATCCGCTCCATGTCCATATGGCAAGTGTCAGTAAGTGGAGAAGGTAGTGTAAAATGGTCTCTTGTGACACCAAAGGACATGCTGGACATGGTTGGTGATGTAATTAAGACTGAACAAGTACCAGTTTTTGATTCATCGTTGGAGGAAATTATCCAGCATCACTTCACTCAATGTACTGACCTTGATGACTTCTTAGAGTTCATGGAGGACATGGATGACATGGAATTGCCACAACACTCTGAACAGCAGTCAGATGTGTTAGATAGTACACCTGAGCAGCAATTGGCAGAATTGGATGACAGCTTTGGACAAGCACTAAGGGAATCAAAAGGTATAAGTTTGAATTCCACTACTGCTCTCTCAAGTCAGTTTGTAACAGCTCTGAAAGAAATTGACATAGATCAGAAGCTTATGCAGAGGATCGCGGAGTCACCTGGGTGTAAGAAACTAATGGAAATAGATTTTGTGTACATTCTGGACAGTGGTGGGCAGCCACCATTCAGGGAGATGCTCCCTCACTTTGTCCACAAGTCTTCTGCCTTTGTGTTGATGCAGAAATTGAATGAAAGTTTGGGATTTAAACCAGCCATCAAGTATCGAGGAGAGGGCAGTAAGTTGCATGGTGTGCCTTACCAGTCCCAGCTAACAAATCAGGAAATACTGTACCAGTACTTCCAGGCAGTCCAATCACACAACTCCAGAGTCTTTGTAGTAGGAACACACAGGGACCTTGAAGATCAGTGTGAAGAGTCAAGAGAAAAGAAGAATCAGATGTTGCTAGAGGCCTTCCGACCAGTTTTAGGTCAACGTATTGTTCTTTATCAGCCTGGAGAACCCGACCAGTTCATGTTCCCTGTGGACAGTAAAACCCCAAAGCCCCAAGACCAGAAAACAGCACAGGCCTTCAAAGAGGCAGTCATGAAGCTTTGCTTGGGGAAAAAGGTTAAAATTCCCTTGCCATGGTTTGTTCTTGAGCAATTGCTGCGGCAACTTGCTGAGAAGTTACATACAAAGGTATTGAGCATAGAGGAATGTTATGAGGTAGCTCATAGGAAGTTGCACATGCCTCACAATGTTTGCCAGGCTGCTATTGAGTACTTGGGAAATCTCAATATATTTTTCTACCGTCCGAGAATTCTTCCACGAGTTGTCTTCTGTGATTCTCAGGTTATTCTAGATAAGATCACAGAGCTTGTCCGCTGTAGTCATGAGCTGAAAGGCAGCAGTTCAGGAAGCCTACCACAGAATAGACAAGGTGGTGAGTGGCTAGACTTCCGGGACTATGGCAAAATCACTCCTAAGCTCCTGGAAGAATTTCCTTCACATTACAGGGTTGGCTTGTTTTCTATACCAGACTTCCTCAAGCTTCTTCAGGGTTTACTGATCAGTGGTGAGTTAAAGAGTGGTGAGCATTTCATGCCAAGCGTGCTTCCAGACCTCCCCTTGGAAAAGGTTGCAGAGAATTGTGTGATATTAGATCACCATCCTTCACCCATGACCATCCACTACCCTAAAATGTGGCTCCCAGTTGGAGTTGTGCCGTCACTAGTAGCCTACCTACAGAACCACTCTGAGTGGACACTAGTTGCACATGGTGGCAAACCAGCCTGCATGTATCGCAACTGTATGCAGTTTGAATTGCCAGGGGGGAAGCCAGGGAAAGTGACCTTGATTGACTCCACCAAGTTCTTAGAGATCCATGTTCAAGCCTCACTCAAGGTGGCCCGTAAAGTGTGCCCTCAGATCCGAGAAATGGTCCTGTCTGGCCTCAAGGAGGCACACAAGTCACTCCACTATGACCTACCTACTGCAGAAGAAGGGTTCTTGTGTTCTGGAGAGTGTGGCAACAGTGAAGTCCACCTTGCTACCTTGTCTGCAGATAGGGAGACATGGAGGTGTTCTGAGGACCCATCAGTAGGAGATGACTTGAACCACAGACAGACACTCTGGCTTAGTTCTGTCCATGATAAAGGAGATGGTTAGTGCTTAGTGATGTTTGTGCCACCAGCATTCTCACCACAAAACTACAGTCAGAGATCTGCCCATGACTGTAACTCAGTGGAAAGAGTGTTGGTAGCATAAATCAGACCTAGTTCTGGCTTTTTTCTTTCACTATACCATACATTATTTTTATAATGCATTACATAGGATTGCAGCCTCCACCAGAAAAGACACCTCGACTTGGTAAGTATTTGCGTGCTGCCTACATTAGAGCAAAAGCAGACACCTAGGAGCAATTGGCATCTTTTCTATTATAATAGTGAGTAGTGATCTTAAATGACACTGATATCCACTTTTGGTTGCAATTAATTACCCATCACCTACTATAAATATTTTACAGGCATGCAATCCCCTTAATTCTATCTGTATACCTCTTTCTCTATCCCTACAGACCCAGTCCCTGGTCCCTCTGGTATTTTACATGATCCTACCACCTCACTCAAGCGAAAAATTGGTTGGTATATTTTGAAATCATGCAATGTATATGCTCATGTACTTCATTGATAGATGCTATTGTATGTACGTGTGACTCACAACACAGAATGTGTTTTATATACTGTGTGACATATATCTTCCAGCTGTTGAAGAAACAGTGGCTGAAACACCTCACTCAAAGAGGCCTTGTCATCGTAAGTTACAACACACAGCATCATACTGCCAGGGCAGCATATAATCTCCTTGGTAACACTTCATATAAATGGTCCAGAACATAAATGTTTGCCCTGAAAGCCTTTATGCAGTCCACAACCAACCAACAAGAAGTTTCCACATTACCTGCTATACATTCTAGAAACTTGGCTTCATTTATGGTATTATAGGTATCCTCTCTTTGTTACAGATCCCTCATCATCATTTCTACACAAACATGGAAAGAAGCATTCTCCAGAGCCTCCAGCTAAGAGACCTAGGATAGACCTTGGTATATAATAGCACATATATACTATGTTTAAACATCACTGTAGAGTGTATATGCACACACCTTCAGCTCATATACACTGCACTACTAGTTTTACTGTATGCATGTCTCTTCACAGGACAAGTAAAAGTAGAACTCTATCAGTTACAAGTCTTACGCTGCAGTGAAGGGAAAAAGATCAAAGTGATGGATACAGTGGCAGGAAAGTGGGAGGACCTGGCACTAGCTCTGCATTTTGATGGACCTACACTTCATACAATCAAGAAAGATTCACCCCTCTGCTCAAAGACAGCATGCCGTACCGTACTACAGAGGTGGTTGGAGGGGAAGGGGAGACAGCCTGCCTGCTGGGATGTTTTGCTGGAAGCATTGAAAGATGCAGAATTTGGAGTGCTTGCTGGAGAGTTGACTGAAGCTCTGCAGGAACTGTAGCATTAAATATTCTCTGCTACAATCAATTCATATATCTAGTATGTATGTGCACGTGAATGTATACTTGGTCATACAGTGTTTTGTGCGAGTACTCGATCACGTAACCTTGACGTACGTGAAACGGGGGATGAGAATCGCGTAACCGTAACGCTACTTGTGATAATGGCAAAAGAGCTAGCAACCTGTAGTGTGAAAGGTGGTAAACTGCAGCTCCCTGCGTGTATTGCAGGTCTAGGACTGGACTGTTACACAACTGCCACAACGACACCACTCCAGGGAGAGCTCAAACAAAGGCAAGCTCACTACAACCATGCATCTGCTTGTTTCATACAGCCTCGTATAAAAAATTGTGATGCTAGAGCTATAAATGATCTGCAGGCCAGAAGATTTCATAGTCACAGAATTGACTAGTGATGGTCAGTTTGCCACCTTGGATGGCACTGCCAGCCCTCATCAAACTGATACCACTGCACCCCAGGAGGGTGAGGGTCCACACAGCGACCACTGGATTGACACACAGGACCACAATATTCAGCCACAGGACAATGATACAACTAATCCACTAGCCAATCCCAACAAATGTACTACAGACAAGTTGGAGTCACCCTCTGTATGTGAGGGGCCACTGGGTGACCACCAGAGACCACAAGAGACCACCAGCCCCCACCTGGACAAACTGGTCACCAGTGATGTGTACCAGCAGCTTGTCTCCATGGCTGCACTGTACAGTGCCACACCCTCTACTGAGCCACCCTCACCAGTCAATTTAGG
This sequence comes from Theonella swinhoei, assembly GCA_963970385.1. Taxonomy (NCBI): domain Eukaryota; kingdom Metazoa; phylum Porifera; class Demospongiae; order Tetractinellida; family Theonellidae; genus Theonella; species Theonella swinhoei. Next base: position 6,380,618 of record OZ019950.1, read on the forward strand.
TGAGAGCCATGACCAGACATACAGCAGAGTACATTTGCCCTATTCCCTCCTGGGTGTGTTACTGTGTGTACAGGTGTAGTGGAGGACAAGAGTGAGAGGACCAGGCTGCACCGAGCAGTGAGGCTAGCCTTCCCTCATCTCGGCACTGCTACACAGACTAATAGTGACACTGTGAGACACACACACACACACACACACACACACACACACACACACACACACACACACACACACACACACACACACACACACACACACACACACACACACACACACACACACACACACACACACATGATAAAACTATCACATTCTCTGTCTCCTCTCTCTATAGGGCAGTCGTGAGATCCATGTTTCTGTGGATACCAACTACCCTCGCCTGAGGGACCTCCTAGGACACCATGAGGCATGCAGGTAGGAGGTGGGTGAGGGGGGTGGGTACTGTCTACATGTTGTGGTGTAACTGGGGAGTGGATAGGGAGCTGTCTCCTGTGTATTAGGTTGTTGCGATTCCTGAATGTGGACCGAGAGAGTGGGTGTGGTCTTCTGCTGACCCCTGACCCCTGTAAGAAGCATCGTACAGAGGTGATTACTGATCACTCCATTCCCTCCTCACCCTCACCCCTCACCCTCACCCTCACAGGTACATCGGACACTCGGTGAGCTATATGGCCATATGGTAGTCACTCATGCCCACTCCTCATCAGCCACACCTTCTGCCAAGAGAACTAGGACTGACAGTGGGGTAGGTGGGCAGGGTCAACAGATCTCGGTCCAGTTCCGCTCCAGAACGAGACATAAACAGACCAAAAGGGGAGGCACAGAGAAGGCGGAGGTGTTTACTAAATTTGTCCTACGTAAAGAGAACATAGTAAGTGGCCAAATGGGCTCCACATGAGTTGACTTCAACTATACATACAGTGATCCTACATACAGCCTTTGTATGGAGTAGCAATGTGGCTATTGATGTGGTATTAGTCCTCTTCAGGACCTTCCCATGAGAGACCACCTCTATTTCCTTGCACAGATGCACATACACACGTGTACATGTAGATCCTCTCCCTTCATTGAGCTACCACCTCTGAGGGGAACTTGGGAATGATCTCTCAAAAGAGAGACCACTGCATGTGACCCTCATCTCTTACCTCATACCAATACACCTTGTGCAATAAATACATGTAGTGCGTGCCCTACCTACATCACATGACATCACATGACACAGGAGACACTGGAGGCTGTGAGCATGCTGGCACGGGCAATGGACTGCCATACCTCCCAATTGGCCTATGCTGGGTCCAAGGACACCAGAGCTATTACCACCCAATGCATGACTGTCAGGTGACTATCATGTAACTGTTAGTTCCCTAGTGACTACACTTAAAATTCCCCAGGGGAGTAACCCCCTCACAACTTGCTGCTCTGGGCCCCCTACCTCACATATCTATTGGCAACTTCCAGTCTGTTCACAGACACATACGACTGGGGGAACACGGAGGGAACCACTTTAATATTCATATCCGGAACTTTGGTCCCAGGGGAGCAGTAGACCCCCAAGTACCACTGGAGAAAATTGTAAATGAATGTGTTCTGTCACTGGAAGAGAAGGGGTTCATGAATTATTTTGGTCCCCAGAGGTTTGGCTACCCCAGGGAAGTAATGTCTCCTCATATTGGACTGGCAATGGTCCAGGGAGACCATGTGAGTGGTGTGTGTGTGTGTGTGTGTGTGTGTGTGTGTGTGTGTGTGTGTGTGTGTGTGTGTGTGTGTGTGTGTGTGTGTGTGTGTGTGAGTGATATCTGTTTCTCCTCTGGTGGGGGTGTTTGCAGACGAAGGCTGTGGACTTACTGCTCAGTCCCCATGGAGACAGTGGTCCAGTACAGGAAGCCAAAAGGTCACACCCACCCTGCCCCACACCTCCAGTACATATTGACAGGAGACCCCACACATGTCTCTACAGGTATTTCACAGCTACTCAAGATGCAGTTGGCTGCCTTCAGCGCATGCCAGATCACATGACTCGAGAGAGGCTAGTTCTCAAGGCCCTAAACTGCCATGGATACTCTGACTATGGCTGTACTCGTGCTCTCTGCAACATTCCCTACAACTCAAGGTCTGCACTCCACAGCTAGTTCAAATGCACCTTATTTACCTGCAATTTGATAGAATCAAATTCATACATAAAAAGACACTATGCTCTCCCTTGAACAAACTTGCTCCCTGTGTCTTCTACTGCAGGTTGATGTATGTGCACAGTTTCTCCAGTCTTCTGTGGAATCACTTGGCCACATTCCGTGTCAGAGAGTATGGAATGCAGCCAGTGGTGGGAGACCTGGTCCTGAGACCAAACCAGACAGACAGCTCTACACTCAGGTAACCAACTGCTACAAGTGCTGCATGAATATCTCTTCTAGCTCAGCCCCTAGCTCTGGAACAGACTAAAGTATGAATGTGTCATTTCGTATAGGTAGGCATCGGTATGTCCTCATTAGTGTGCACGTGTCTACAATGACATAACATACCACTGTCACATGACCAGCCAGTGACAAGCCCATGTCCTACTCTTGACAGAGATGCTGTGTATATGCTGACATCGGCAGATATTGAAAGTGGGCAGTACTCCCTGAGAGATGTTGTCTTGCCAACTGTTGGCACGGCAACAGTACTCCCTGGAAACAGAACAGCTGACAAGTAGGTTTGTTGACTTTAGTTCATGAGTCCCTTCTGTTTAGACAACCAATACAAGTCACAGGAGCAGAGAACTAGGTCCACTAGTTCACCTACATGTACTTACTACATGTAGAGCAGTGTTGTGTATGTCACTACAGGTTGTCTTCAGTTCTGTCAGAAGTGGGACTCTCCCTCAAGTCATTCAGATACAGTGGAGCTGCCACCTTCTATCTCTCACACTCCCCTCCCCCTCTCCTCACAGACTAAGGAGACTGGCTATGTCTTCATCTGGTGCCTACAGACAACTAATCCAGTTCCCTAGAAATATACATTGGAGAATAGTGAGGAGTGATGGTGGGAAGGTGTGAGGGAGAATATGGGGGAGGGTGTGAAGAGGGATCTAGAATTGGAGATGGGTCTGCCTCCATCCTGCTATGCTACAGTCATGTTGAGGGAGTTGATGAAGACTGACTTATGACTTGTCATATCAGGACACACACTATCATCACATGATGTAGCACACACACACACACACACACACACACGCGCACACACACACACACACACACACACACACACACACACACACACACACCACACACACACACACACACATGATGTCAAGTTGTCCAATGAACTAACATTGCATTTCAAAATCAGTTCATGTGTAGATTGTGTATTCAAGTGACCTTTCACCTTCATGTCTGGTGGCAGTTCATCTGTTGTCCTGGTCAAAGTCCAGAGGCTGGTAGTCAGGAAGCCATTGAGTGACCTTCCTCCTCAGCTCGGCCCTGCGGACCTTTCTCACGTTCCTCCCTCAACAGGGGAACATAGCACTGCCATGACAACAGCACCCTTCTTTTCAGCCTTCTGCAGAAACAAACATGAACAACAATTGTACCAGTTATTCAAGAATGGTAGCCTTAGAGAGAAAATGGGCTAGACCCCATATCACACTTATCCCAGTCTGACTAGTAGTATAGATCTACTTGTGTATTATGTACAGGACTGTGAGTGAAGACAGCTGACCTGGTGTGGTACATCTTGGCCCTCATCTGTCTCTCCCACCCCTCCTCTTCATCTCATCACGAGCCTCCTTTCTTGAGAGAGTGAGAGAGAGAGAGAGAGAGAGAGAGAGAGAGGAGAGGAGAGAGAGAGAGAGAGAGAGAGAGAGAGAGAGAGAGAGAGAGAGAGAGAGGAGAGAGAGAGAGAGAGAGAGAGAGAGAGAGAGAGAGAGAGGAGAGAGAGAGAGAGAGAGAGAGAGAGAGAGAGAGGGAGGAGAGGAGGAGAGAGAGAGAGAGAGAGAGAGAGAGAGAGAGAGAGAGAGAGAGAGAGAGAGAGAGAGAGAGAGAGAGAGAGAGAGAGAGAGAGAGAGAGAGAGAGAGAGAGAGAGAGAGAGAGAGAGAGAGAGAGAGAGAGAGAGAGAGAGAAATACAGTATGAATGGGGTTACAGACTACTCTAGACAAGAGGCACACAGTATACTTGATCCTCCTCCTCTCTCTAGCCACCTCAGAACCCTCTCCCTCTGCTCCCCTCCCCTCCCTCTCACCTTCCTCATGGCCTCATACACCTTCTCCTCATGGCTGTCCATCTCTGTGAATGTCCTGATCTGAGCCAGATTCACATTCTCTCTGTACCCCAGGGCCACTATCTCATCAAATGCAAATATCAAGTCAAATGCATTGTCTAAGACATCCTGTTCATCCAGTCTCTGACAGTACTCTGGGATCTGGGGAGGGGGAGAGGGGAGGGAAGGGGGAGGGTAGGGGGAGGGGGGAAGGAGAAAAGCAGAAGAGAGAAGGGGAGGGGAAAGGGGAAGGGACAGAAGGAGAGGAGGGTCAGAGAGAAGGGGAGGGAGAAAAGGAAAAAAGGGAGGGGGGAGAGCAACAAAAAGGGAGGAGAGAGGGAGAGGGAGAAAAAGGGAGGGAGAAAGGGGAGAAGGGGAGGGGGGGGGGGGGGGGGGTGATGGAAGGCCTGTACATGTCTGGTACCACCCAAACTGTTCCATACATGATGAAAGAACCACACAAGTTTGTAACATAACAATGTACTGACATGTAGGTCCATGTGATGTGTACATAGTATAACAGTATGACAGAATGGCAGTATGGGACTGACCACTCTAGAGAAGAGGCGGAGTGTCTCCAGGTCTTCCAGTATGTTAGATGTCTTAGTAGTGACCAGTAACATGTACAGCCGCTCCAGAGGCTGGTAGACATAGCGAACACTCTCTGTCTCTACAAAGGTGTGCTGTTTGCCTGACCCAATCAGTTTGGGGAAGGCTCCCAGGAGCCCCTCCACTCTCGCCCTCGTCATCTCTACAAACTGACGGGACACCAGAGCTGGGGGGAGGAAGTAGGAGGTAAGGAGGCATGAAAAAGTGTCTACTCTTCTGGGGATGGTTTGTACTCTCTCACTAATATAACATTTCAACATATACACATAGGTACGAAAGCACTGCCTCAACCCCTATTGACTAGACAGCATGAACTACATGGAATTAGACTACAAACTAACTAACTAACACCTCTCTACTTCATCACTCACCCTTGCCCTGTTTTGTACATACTGCTGCTGCTAACAGTACCTGCATAGGTGAGTAGTGGGCTATAATTAGAACATATTTTACAGGCAGTAAAATATGTTCTAATACTGGTAAGCGACTCTGTACATAAATACAACTCACGAACCATCTGAATTTCAGAAAGTAGATACTTTCTTGACAGTATACAGAAACACCAAAACACTTCTTCTTCTTCTTTGACTTTGTGACCTCCACTAAAGGAGAGTAACCCAAATCAGTGGGCAGAAAGTAGTAGGGTATTGTGCACCAGGCGAAGACGATTGAGGAATTCAATAATAAATAGCTGCAGTGGTTTGTCGTCGATCCACTCGGTACCGAGCACAACGCCCAGAAATTTATCGGGATCGGACAAAAACAGAGTAGTTAAGTAGGATGAGCTTTGGAGCATGGAATTTCTGGTTTCCGCGAGGGCAGGGCAGCGAGCGATGAAATGAGCTGGGTCCTCTGGCTCCAGACCACACAGTTTGCAAGTCGGTGCATATGGGGTAATGCTAGGCGGCCTTCTCTGGGCGAAACGGGAGGCATCTTCTTCAAGGCCGTGACAGCCAACTAAGAGTCTAATACGGAAATTGTTCCAACAAGTCAGCCTAGGGAGACCATGAGTCACCATCCAATGTGGTATGGGCTTCCCCAGACGAACAAGACAGTTGGAGAGTGGAAGATGGTCACAGGAGTCTATGAATGCAGAGTACTCAGATGAAAGCAGAAGCCTCTTCACATATCTCTTCCAGGAGATCTTACTCCAGCCACCACTTAGAATATCAGGAATAGAGGGAAGATTGAGAGACTCGACCAGCCGATGGAGTGATGGGATAGTGCCTTTTGCTGGGGAAACTGCCAACCTCTTCTCAAAAATCAGACGAGGGAGAGAGTCAGAAGGTAGTAAGGAGAAAGAATGTGCAAATACGAGTTGTCGCTGCTGGATGACGGACTGAACACTGGGAATACCCATCAAGAACTGTAAAGCCTTGCTGTGACAACGTAGAGGCAGACCTTGAATAGTCCTTAGGATCTTACGATGCACTCTCTCGAGCATAATGATCTCAGAGCCCGTAAGAGACCACAGTTCACAACCATACAATAAAATTGGAAGGCAGAAGGATGAATACAGTCTGAACGAAGTGAAGAGATGTAGGCAGCCAAACCTCGAGCCAACTGCATTTAATGCAAAAAAAGCACTACGCCCAGATGAACAACGTTCAATTGTCCGAAGCACCGAGGATGGAGATACTGTACGGAGAATCCCCAAATGATGCTGGGAATCACACTCAGGAATAGGGGATCCACTCACTAACCATTTACGAAGGGGACGATTCTTCTTCCGTGACACCGGAGATTCACCAAATACCAGCACTGCTGACTTAGCAGCATTGAAATGATATCTCCACATAAGAGCATAATCAGAAACCATAGAGAGCATATGATGAAGGTCAGCTTCTGAACTACTAATAAGGGCAAGATCATCTGCGTACATAAGAGCACCACAATATACATTACCGATGTGTGCACCACGGCCAGAATCTGCCAGCTGGTCTAAGAGGGAATTAACATATATTGAGTACAACAGGGGAGAAAGAATAGCACCCTGACGCACTCCTTGCTGAATGCGAAAAGATCGTGAGATGCAACTGTTCCAAAGCACAGCAGAGGTAGATTGGCCGTACCATTTGTCGAGAAGATGCCAGATGTAGAGTGGGCACTGAAATTCAGCAAGCTTGTACATTAGACCAGCATGCCACACTGTATCGAATGCCCTCCTAACATCTAAAAAAGCTACAAATGCTTTCTGCTTCTGCTCTCGGATTGAGGTAATTGACTCCTGCAAAATGAAGGCTGAGTGCAGGCAACTGAACCCCGATCTAAAGCCACCCTGCAGAGGATTCAATTGGGACTGTTGTTCTGTAAGGCGATGCAGAAGCACCTTCTCAAAAACCTTGCCAATGACGGACGATAGAGTAATACCCCTATAATTAGTAGGTATTGAAAGATCCCTTTTGGGATAGGAATAATGAGGCCATGTGTAAAGGAAGCAGGGATATGACCAGAGAGAAGAATGGCATTGAAAAGAGCAGAAAGAACCATGGGTAACCCAGAGCCACCAAATTTCAGATGCTCGTTAGTGATATGGTCGGGTCCAGCAGCCTTCCGTAGTGGGAGAGAATGTATAATTGCAACCACCTCCTCTTCTGATACCAGGTCTGGCTCATCAGCAGGCAAAGACTGACTGCAGTGATACACTGCAAGTATCTTCAGTTGCTCCTCCGAGAATGGTGTAGCAACAGGAGTAGCTAAAGATTCGAAGTAGGATGCCCAGGCCTCAGGAATAGAGTCATGAGTGTACTCTTTACCCTCATATATCAAGCGTTGAGTGAGGGAGCCAAAGTTGGAGGAGGTATGCCTCCTGATGGATTGAAAAAAACGACGAGGATCTGACATCTGAGCATCAAGAGAGGTGAAGAAGTTCTCAGCACGTGACTTCCTATGTAATCTCAGGCATGACCGAAAATGTTTCTTTGCATCTTTATATGCCTTACGAATGGGATGAGATATATTCCTTGGTCTACCAGCAACAACCCATTCCCGGAATCTGAGTTTACATCTCCTGCTAGCACATTTCAGAGTATAGTTCCAACCAGGGGAACGATGTGGTTGGAAGGATTTGGATGGAATATGAGTTGAAATGGATACCAGCATTGAAGTAAGGGAGTGGAAGAGGTCATCAATAAGGCTAGGGTTGAGTAAATGGGACGATGATGGAATGTTATGCATCAGAGAATCCAAAGATTGCTGCAGCGGTATAGTATAAAGGCGACGGATAACTTCTCTTGGGGTACTAGCCCAATTACGGGGAGTAACAGAGCAGGCATTTGTAGAAGGGGGGGAGGGGTAAATGAGGGATAATCACAGTGCAGAGCTGCAAAAACTGGGTAATGGTCAGAGATGTTCAGTGGTTCCGTAATAACATAGGCAGATATAAACTTAGGCAACATAAACGATGGGCAGAGTATGTGATCTAAAGTGGACAATGTTGAATGTGCATCACTTTCATAGGTAATAGAAGATGCAGTGGTTTGTAGATGTAGATGAGTTGATATGAAATTCCACTTAGATATATAGCGGTAGAGTATTTTCCCTTGCTCATTTATCTGTGTACAGGACCTGGGTCCACCTAAATGACCTAAGTCAGCATTAAAATCACCCATGATTACCACCTCAGCACCAGGAGGTAGGAGCATTAACATGGCTTCTAATTGGTCAAGAGATTCCTTAAAAACATCTGTACAACCATAACGACTGGGAAGATAGACCGAGATAATGTAAAGAGTACATTGAGACACTGAAAACTTGATACCAATCATTCTGCTTGTAGCTATAGAGGTAATAGGGGAAAGAAAACCATCCAACTCAGATCGCCATCCCAAAGCAACACCACCATGTCCTCTGATCAAACGTGGTACACAAAACACAGTATCCTCCTCCTCAGGTGCAGCCACCGCAATAAACTTATAATCATTGCTGAGTTGGTGAATCACACTCAAGTTGTATTCATGAAGCCAGTGCTCAGAGATGGCCAGAAAATCCAAACTATAATGGCTTAGGATATGCTGTACATAATGCCAGCTCGAAATTAGACCACGAGAATTGAAACAAACGAACCTAAGTGAGTCAGGATAATCAGACTGGGGCAAATCAGACGTAGAAAGATTCGGGTGAGAAATGCTTGAGCTATTTGTACGTTCAGTAGAGTTATGTGCAGGGGAACTACATGTATGTGCAGGGGGTTTCTGTGCAGAGGGAGTATGTGCAGGGGGATTATGTGCAGAGGAACTACATGTATGTACGGAGAGATGGAGCTGAGAAGTACCAGCTTGCCCCTGAGACTGTAACATAAGAGGTATGGGCAAGCTGGAGGACGGAGTGGCCATTAAGAGGCCTCCTCGGGGCTGGTCAGCTGATCCAAAAAAGGAGTGGACGACCTGGTACCAGAATTGACAGCAGCTTGGCAGGTAGATGCAAGTGGTAGGTCAGCATCTGGGTCTTGATGAACCCCTATAGAAACTCCTCCTGTGGGCGGTAGACCAGAATTTAAAACTGAAGAAGTGTAAGTGACTGTTAATGAAGATGTATCGGTACTGGGAGAACTATCAGACAGGGAAGCTTTTCCAGATTGTTCTCTAGATACTTCCTGAGCATTAGTGACAGTGGATCCTGAGTGCACAGAAGAGCAGACCACATCAGATAAGACAGGGGTTGGGGCATTGACAGTGATGGGAGCTGGGTCAGCAGCAGTAGGTATAGAATCTGGGGGAATAGGAGGGCATTGTGGGTCAGCAACATCAACGTGGGATCGGAAGTGCCCAGATAAAGAAGGCCTGAGAGACCAAGAAGTCTTAGCTTCCAAAATATACCAGGCATTCTCAATCTGCTGCATTACTGCAATAGGAGCCATAATTGTATACCACCATAAGACACGCGACCCTCTCTGACGGAAGGAGCCCTTAACGGTAACAGAAGGCCGATCTGCATCAGGAAGAAGGGCACAGATTGCCTTCAGAACAACTTGTGAGGAACATGACCTAGGTGTGCCCCATACCACACGAAAGGGTAGAGAATTTGCTGAATGAGAATTCTGATGAGAGAGGGAATTGGTCTTGTCAGATGAATGGAGAAACGATGGTCGACGGCGAGAACGTGTAGAACTCCTTTGGGAAGATGGATAGGTGTCTTTACATCTTTCCCTTAGCGTATGTACAGTGTGTGTTAATCCAGATACCTGTTCTTCAAGTGCAAGGAGACGAGCATTCACTGACGCCATGATAAGCGATTCCATCTTGGTAAGCATGGAGCTGACCTCTGCTCTAGTAACACAATCAGAGTGAGTAGAGGTAGATTGAGTATTAGCACTAGACAACACACCATCTACTTTAGAATAGACACAATTATCTATTGTAGGGGCAGATGCCTCAACAATAGTAGGTGTAGCAGCACATTCCACAGATGAGCAATGATTACCAAGGGGCAGTGGTTGGGAAAAAGGAGCAGAGGGACAGGGAGAGGAAGAGGGTAGATGCATCGGTTGCGAACACGTCGTAGGTATTTGGGTAGTGGAAACAGGAACTGGGTGAGTAAGAGGAGCCTGGGAAGAACCAGCATTGGGATTTTTCTGTGGTGGCTTAGAACTACGCCTCCCTGGGATGGCAGAACAGTGTGAAACACTCCCACAAACCAGATTTTCCCTTGTTTTCCCAGATACAGATGGTTTGTTTACAGATGGCTTGTTTACAGATGGCTTATTATTTACAGGTAGTCCTTTACAGCGATGACAATGAAACATAATCTTTTTTGCAGTTCTTTGAGTCAAACGAACACACTGAAGATGGGACCACGCACAACACCTAATACACTGAACCATTGGTTTGCCATCATTGGTAGTAACTCCACACACACAAAGTACCTTGTCCTTGTCCTTGTCAGAGGAGGACGTAGAAGGAACAGATGCTTCTCTGCTGTGCGTACGCATGCGCAGTAGATCCAGTTTGTTTACATGTAAATGCACACTCAGCAAAACCTCTACACAACTATGGAAACTGATGAGAACCAGAACTCGCAGGGGAGACGCAGTCTACGTCGACATGGTACTGCGCTAGTACTGACTGTATTGTTAATACAGGCTTGTACAGATGGTGATGTGGCTACTGTTGTGAGCCTAATAACTGAGAGACACGCCCACCCTTCTGGTAAAGACGAGTTAGGTCGCATTCCACTCCATGCCGCTTGTTCTGGTGGTCATATTGAGGTAGTCAAGTATTTGATTAATGAACAGGGGGTGAACCCTTCATATGAAGATGATAACGGAAACAGACCTCTTTATTATGCAAAGAATAATGCAATTATGAAGTTTTTAGTTGAAGAGAAGAAGTGTGATGTCAACCACAGGAACAATTTTAATAACACTCCTCTCCATGGTGCTGCTCTCAATGGACGATTGGATGTAGTTGAATACCTCACAACTAGCCAACACTGTGACCCAGCCTGCAAGGGAGAAAATGGTCGCACTCCACTCCATGCTGCTTGTTCTGGTGGTCATATTGAGATAGTTGAGTATTTGATTAACAAACAGGGGGTGAACCCTTCATGTGAAGATGAAAATGAAACCACTCCTCTTCATTATGCAAAGGATAGTGCAATTGCGAGGTTTCTGGTCGAAGGGAAGAAGTGTGATGTCAACCACAGAAACAAGTTTAATAACACTCCCCTCCATGGTGCTGCTTTTTATGGACGACTGGATGTAGTTGAATACCTCACAACTAGCCAACACTGTGACCCAGCCTGCAAGGGAGAAAATGGTCGCACTCCACTCCATGTTGCTTGTTCTGGTGGTCATATTGAGATAGTTGAGTATTTGATTAACAAACAGGGGGTGAACCCTTCATGTGAAGATGATAGTGGAACCACTCCTCTTCATTATGCAAAGGATAGTGCAATTGCGAGGTTTCTGGTTGAAGGGAAGAAGTGTGATGTCAACCACAGAAACAAGTTTAATAACACTCCCCTCCATGGTGCTGCTCTCAATGGACGACTGGATGTAGTTGAATACCTCACAACCAGCCAAAACTGTGACCCAGCCTGCAAGGGACAGTATGGTCGCACTCCACTCCATGGTGCTTGTTCTGGTGGTCATATTGAGATAGTTGAGTATTTGATTAACAAACAGGGGGTGAACCCTTCATGTGAAGATGAATATGAAACCACTCCTCTTCATTATGCAAAGGATAGTGCAATTGCGAGGTTTCTGGTTGAAGGGAAGAAGTGTGATGTTAACCACAGAAACAAGTTTAATAACACTCCCCTCCATGGTGCTTGTTCTGGTGGTCATATTGAGATAGTTGAGTATTTGATTAACAAACAGGGGGTGAACCCTTCATGTGAAGATGATAGTGGAACCACTCCTCTTCATTATGCAAAGGATAGTGCAATTGCGAGGTTTCTGGTTGAAGGGAAGAAGTGTGATGTCAACCACAGAAACAAGTTTAATAACACTCCCCTCCATGGTGCTGCTCTCAATGGACGACTGGATGTAGTTGAATACCTCACAACCAGCCAAAACTGTGACCCAGCCTGTAAGGGACAGTATGGTCGCACTCCACTCCATGGTGCTTGTTCTGGTGGTCATATTGAGATAGTTGAGTATTTGATTAACAAACAGGGGGTGAACCCTTCATGTGAAGATGATAGTGGAACCACTCCTCTTCATTATGCAAAGGATAGTGCAATTGCGAGGTTTCTGGTTGAAGGGAAGAAGTGTGATGTTAACCACAGAAACAAGTTTAATAACACTCCCCTCCATGATGCTGCTCTCAATGGACGACTGGATGTAGTTGAATACCTCACAACTAGCCAACACTGTGACCCAGCCTGCAAGGGACAATATGGTCACACTCCACTCCATGGTGCTTGTTCTGGTGGTCATATTGAGATAGTTGAGTATTTGATTAACAAACAGGGGGTGAACCCTTCATGTGAAGATGAAAATGAAACCACTCCTCTTCATTATGCAAAGGATAGTGCAATTGCGAGGTTTCTGGTTGAAGGGAAGAAGTGTGATGTTAACCACAGAAACAAGTTTAATAACACTCCCCTCCATGGTGCTTGTTCTGGTGGTCATATTGAGATAGTTGAGTATTTGATTAACAAACAGGGGGTGAACCCTTCATGTGAAGATGATAGTGGAACCACTCCTCTTCATTATGCAAAGGATAGTGCAATTGCGAGGTTTCTGGTTGAAGGGAAGAAGTGTGATGTTAACCACAGAAACAAGTTTAATAACACTCCCCTCCATGATGCTGCTCTCAATGGACGACTGGATGTAGTTGAATACCTCACAACTAGCCAACACTGTGACCCAGCCTGCAAGGGACAATATGGTCACACTCCACTCCATGGTGCTTGTTCTGGTGGTCATATTGAGATAGTTGAGTATTTGATTAACAAACAGGGGGTGAACCCTTCATGTGAAGATGAAAATGAAACCACTCCTCTTCATTATGCAAAGGATAGTGCAATTGCGAGGTTTCTGGTTGAAGGGAAGAAGTGTGATGTTAACCACAGAAACAAGTTTAATAACACTCCCCTCCATGGTGCTTGTTCTAGTGGTCATATTGAGATAGTTGAGTATTTGATTAACAAACAGGGGGTGAACCCTTCATGTGAAGATGATAGTGGAACCACTCCTCTTCATTATGCAAAGGATAGTGCAATTGCGAGGTTTCTGGTTGAAGGGAAGAAGTGTGATGTTAACCACAGAAACAAGTTTAATAACACTCCCCTCCATGATGCTGCTCTCAATGGACGACTGGATGTAGTTGAATACCTCACAACTAGCCAACACTGTGACCCAGCCTGCAAGGGAGAAAATGGTCGCACTCCACTCCATGCTGCTTGTTCTGGTGGTCATATTGAGATAGTTGAGTATTTGATTAACAAACAGGGGGTGAACCCTTCATGTGAAGATGATAGTGGAACCACTCCTCTTCATTATGCAAAGGATAGTGCAATTGCGAGGTTTCTGGTTGAAGGGAAGAAGTGTGATGTCAACCACAGAAACAAGTTTAATAACACTCCCCTCCATGGTGCTGCTCTCAATGGACGACTGGATGTAGTTGAATACCTCACAACTAGCCAACACTGTGACCCAGCCTGCAAGGGAGAAAATGGTCACACTCCACTCCATGCTGCTTGTTCTGGTGGTCATATTGAGATAGTTGAGTATTTGATTAACAAACAGGGGGTGAACCCTTCATGTGAAGATGACGATGGAACCACTCCTCTTCATGATGCAAAGGATAGTGCAATTGTGAGGTTTCTGGTTGAAGAGAAAAAGTGTGATGTCAACCACAGGGACAAGTTTAATAACACTCCCCTCCATGATGCTTCTCTCAATGGACGACTGGATGTAGTTGAGTACCTCACAACCAGCCAACACTGTGACCCAGCCTGTAAGGGACAGAATGGTCGCACTCCACTCCATGGTGCTTGTTCTGGTGGTCATATTGAGATAGTTGAGTATTTGATTAACAAACAGGGGGTGAACCCTTCATGTGAAGATGATAGTGGAACCACTCCTCTTCATTATGCAAAGGATAGTGCAATTGCGAGGTTTCTGGTTGAAGGGAAGAAGTGTGATGTCAACCACAGAAACAAGTTTAATAACACTCCCCTCCATGGTGCTGCTCTCAATGGACGACTGGATGTAGTTGAATACCTCACAACCAGCCAAAACTGTGACCCAGCCTGTAAGGGACAGTATGGTCGCACTCCACTCCATGGTGCTTGTTCTGGTGGTCATATTGAGATAGTTGAGTATTTGATTAACAAACAGGGGGTGAACCCTTCATGTGAAGATGATAGTGGAACCACTCCTCTTCATTATGCAAAGGATAGTGCAATTGCGAGGTTTCTGGTTGAAGGGAAGAAGTGTGATGTTAACCACAGAAACAAGTTTAATAACACTCCCCTCCATGATGCTGCTCTCAATGGACGACTGGATGTAGTTGAATACCTCACAACTAGCCAACACTGTGACCCAGCCTGCAAGGGACAATATGGTCACACTCCACTCCATGGTGCTTGTTCTGGTGGTCATATTGAGATAGTTGAGTATTTGATTAACAAACAGGGGGTGAACCCTTCATGTGAAGATGAAAATGAAACCACTCCTCTTCATTATGCAAAGGATAGTGCAATTGCGAGGTTTCTGGTTGAAGGGAAGAAGTGTGATGTTAACCACAGAAACAAGTTTAATAACACTCCCCTCCATGGTGCTTGTTCTGGTGGTCATATTGAGATAGTTGAGTATTTGATTAACAAACAGGGGGTGAACCCTTCATGTGAAGATGATAGTGGAACCACTCCTCTTCATTATGCAAAGGATAGTGCAATTGCGAGGTTTCTGGTTGAAGGGAAGAAGTGTGATGTTAACCACAGAAACAAGTTTAATAACACTCCCCTCCATGATGCTGCTCTCAATGGACGACTGGATGTAGTTGAATACCTCACAACTAGCCAACACTGTGACCCAGCCTGCAAGGGAGAAAATGGTCGCACTCCACTCCATGCTGCTTGTTCTGGTGGTCATATTGAGATAGTTGAGTATTTGATTAACAAACAGGGGGTGAACCCTTCATGTGAAGATGATAGTGGAACCACTCCTCTTCATTATGCAAAGGATAGTGCAATTGCGAGGTTTCTGGTTGAAGGGAAGAAGTGTGATGTCAACCACAGAAACAAGTTTAATAACACTCCCCTCCATGGTGCTGCTCTCAATGGACGACTGGATGTAGTTGAATACCTCACAACTAGCCAACACTGTGACCCAGCCTGCAAGGGAGAAAATGGTCACACTCCACTCCATGCTGCTTGTTCTGGTGGTCATATTGAGATAGTTGAGTATTTGATTAACAAACAGGGGGTGAACCCTTCATGTGAAGATGACGATGGAACCACTCCTCTTCATGATGCAAAGGATAGTGCAATTGTGAGGTTTCTGGTTGAAGAGAAAAAGTGTGATGTCAACCACAGGGACAAGTTTAATAACACTCCCCTCCATGATGCTGCTCTCAATGGACGACTGGATGTAGTTGAGTACCTCACAACCAGCCAACACTGTGACCCAGCCTGTAAGGGACAAAATGGTCGCACTCCACTCCATGGTGCTTGTTCTGGTGGTCATATTGAGATAGTTGAGTATTTGATTAACAAACAGGGGGTGAACCCTTCATGTGAAGATGACAGTGGAACCACTCCTCTTCATCGTGCAAAGGATAGTGCAATTGCGAGGTTTCTGGTTGAAGGGAAGAAGTGTGATGTTAACCACAGAAACAAGTTTAATAACACTCCCCTCCATGATGCTGCTCTCAATGGACGACTGGATGTAGTTGAATACCTCACAACTAGCCAACACTGTGACCCAGCCTGCAAGGGACAATATGGTCACACTCCACTCCATGGTGCTTGTTCTGGTGGTCATATTGAGATAGTTGAGTATTTGATTAACAAACAGGGGGTGAACCCTTCATGTGAAGATGAAAATGAAACCACTCCTCTTCATTATGCAAAGGATAGTGCAATTGCGAGGTTTCTGGTTGAAGGGAAGAAGTGTGATGTTAACCACAGAAACAAGTTTAATAACACTCCCCTCCATGGTGCTTGTTCTGGTGGTCATATTGAGATAGTTGAGTATTTGATTAACAAACAGGGGGTGAACCCTTCATGTGAAGATGATAGTGGAACCACTCCTCTTCATTATGCAAAGGATAGTGCAATTGCGAGGTTTCTGGTTGAAGGGAAGAAGTGTGATGTTAACCACAGAAACAAGTTTAATAACACTCCCCTCCATGATGCTGCTCTCAATGGACGACTGGATGTAGTTGAATACCTCACAACTAGCCAACACTGTGACCCAGCCTGCAAGGGACAATATGGTCACACTCCACTCCATGGTGCTTGTTCTGGTGGTCATATTGAGATAGTTGAGTATTTGATTAACAAACAGGGGGTGAACCCTTCATGTGAAGATGAAAATGAAACCACTCCTCTTCATTATGCAAAGGATAGTGCAATTGCGAGGTTTCTGGTTGAAGGGAAGAAGTGTGATGTCAACCACAGAAACAAGTTTAATAACACTCCCCTCCATGGTGCTGCTTTCAATGGACGACTGGATGTAGTTGAATACCTCACAACTAGCCAACACTGTGACCCAGCCTGCAAGGGAGAAAATGGTTGCACTTCACTCCATGCTGCTTGTTCTGGTGGTCATATTGAGATAGTTGAGTATTTGATTAACAAACAGGGGGTGAACCCTTCATGTGAAGATGATAGTGGAACCACTCCTCTTCATCATGCAAAGGATAGTGCAATTGCGAGGTTTCTGGTCGAAGGGAAGAAGTGTGATGTCAACCACAGAAACAAGTTTAATAACACTCCCCTCCATGATGCTGCTCTCAATGGACGACTGGATGTAGTTGAATACCTCACAACTAGCCAACACTGTGACCCAGCCTGCAAGGGAGAAAATGGTCGCACTCCACTCCATGCTGCTTGTTCTGGTGGTCATATTGAGATAGTTGAGTATTTGATTAACAAACAGGGGGTGAACCCTTCATGTGAAGATGATAGTGGAACCACTCCTCTTCATTATGCAAAGGATAGTGCAATTGCGAGGTTTCTGGTTGAAGGGAAGAAGTGTGATGTCAACCACAGAAACAAGTTTAATAACACTCCCCTCCATGGTGCTGCTCTCAATGGACGACTGGATGTAGTTGAATACCTCACAACTAGCCAACACTGTGACCCAGCCTGCAAGGGAGAAAATGGTCACACTCCACTCCATGCTGCTTGTTCTGGTGGTCATATTGAGATAGTTGAGTATTTGATTAACAAACAGGGGGTGAACCCTTCATGTGAAGATGACGATGGAACCACTCCTCTTCATGATGCAAAGGATAGTGCAATTGTGAGGTTTCTGGTTGAAGAGAAAAAGTGTGATGTCAACCACAGGGACAAGTTTAATAACACTCCCCTCCATGATGCTGCTCTCAATGGACGACTGGATGTAGTTGAGTACCTCACAACCAGCCAACACTGTGACCCAGCCTGTAAGGGACAAAATGGTCGCACTCCACTCCATGGTGCTTGTTCTGGTGGTCATATTGAGATAGTTGAGTATTTGATTAACAAACAGGGGGTGAACCCTTCATGTGAAGATGACAGTGGAACCACTCCTCTTCATCGTGCAAAGGATAGTGCAATTGTGAGGTTTTTGGTTGAAGAGAAGAAGTGTGATGTCAACCACAGGAACAAGTTTAATAACACTCCCCTCCATGATGCTGCTCTCAATGGACGACTGGATGTAGTTGAGTACCTCACAACCAGCCAACACTGTGACCCAGCCTGTAAGGGACCAAACGGTCGCATTCCACTCCATGGTGCTTGTTCTGGTGGTCATATTGAGATAGTTGAGTATTTGATTAACAAACAGGGGGTGAACCCTTCATGTGAAGATGAAAATGAAACCACTCCTCTTCATTATGCAAAGGATAGTGCAATTGCGAGGTTTCTGGTTGAAGGGAAGAAGTGTGATGTCAACCACAGAAACAAGTTTAATAACACTCCCCTCCATGGTGCTGCTCTCAATGGACGACTGGATGTAGTTGAATACCTCACAACCAGCCAAAACTGTGACCCAGCCTGTAAGGGACAGTATGGTCGCACTCCACTCCATGGTGCTTGTTCTGGTGGTCATATTGAGATAGTTGAGTATTTGATTAACAAACAGGGGGTGAACCCTTCATGTGAAGATGATAGTGGAACCACTCCTCTTCATCATGCAAAGGATAGTGCAATTGCGAGGTTTCTGGTCGAAGGGAAGAAGTGTGATGTCAACCACAGAAACAAGTTTAATAACACTCCCCTCCATGATGCTGCTCTCAATGGACGACTGGATGTAGTTGAGTACCTCACAACCAGCCAACACTGTGACCCAGCCTGTAAGGGACAAAATGGTCGCACTCCACTCCATGGTGCTTGTTCTGGTGGTCATATTGAGATAGTTGAGTATTTGATTAACAAACAGGGGGTGAACCCTTCATGTGAAGATGACAGTGGAACCACTCCTCTTCATCGTGCAAAGGATAGTGCAATTGTGAGGTTTTTGGTTGAAGAGAAGAAGTGTGATGTCAACCACAGGAACAAGTTTAATAACACTCCCCTCCATGATGCTGCTCTCAATGGACGACTGGATGTAGTTGAGTACCTCACAACCAGCCAACACTGTGACCCAGCCTGTAAGGGACCAAACGGTCGCATTCCACTCCATGGTGCTTGTTCTGGTGGTCATATTGAGATAGTTGAGTATTTGATTAACAAACAGGGGGTGAACCCTTCATGTGAAGATGAAAATGAAACCACTCCTCTTCATTATGCAAAGGATAGTGCAATTGCGAGGTTTCTGGTTGAAGGGAAGAAGTGTGATGTCAACCACAGAAACAAGTTTAATAACACTCCCCTCCATGGTGCTGCTCTCAATGGACGACTGGATGTAGTTGAATACCTCACAACTAGCCAACACTGTGACCCAGCCTGCAAGGGACAATATGGTCACACTCCACTCCATGGTGCTTGTTCTGGTGGTCATATTGAGATAGTTGAGTATTTGATTAACAAACAGGGGGTGAACCCTTCATGTGAAGATGAAAATGAAACCACTCCTCTTCATTATGCAAAGGATAGTGCAATTGCGAGGTTTCTGGTTGAAGGGAAGAAGTGTGATGTCAACCACAGAAACAAGTTTAATAACACTCCCCTCCATGGTGCTGCTTTCAATGGACGACTGGATGTAGTTGAATACCTCACAACTAGCCAACACTGTGACCCAGCCTGCAAGGGAGAAAATGGTTGCACTTCACTCCATGCTGCTTGTTCTGGTGGTCATATTGAGATAGTTGAGTATTTGATTAACAAACAGGGGGTGAACCCTTCATGTGAAGATGATAGTGGAACCACTCCTCTTCATCATGCAAAGGATAGTGCAATTGCGAGGTTTCTGGTCGAAGGGAAGAAGTGTGATGTCAACCACAGAAACAAGTTTAATAACACTCCCCTCCATGATGCTGCTCTCAATGGACGACTGGATGTAGTTGAATACCTCACAACTAGCCAACACTGTGACCCAGCCTGCAAGGGAGAAAATGGTCGCACTCCACTCCATGCTGCTTGTTCTGGTGGTCATATTGAGATAGTTGAGTATTTGATTAACAAACAGGGGGTGAACCCTTCATGTGAAGATGATAGTGGAACCACTCCTCTTCATTATGCAAAGGATAGTGCAATTGCGAGGTTTCTGGTTGAAGGGAAGAAGTGTGATGTCAACCACAGAAACAAGTTTAATAACACTCCCCTCCATGGTGCTGCTCTCAATGGACGACTGGATGTAGTTGAATACCTCACAACTAGCCAACACTGTGACCCAGCCTGCAAGGGAGAAAATGGTCACACTCCACTCCATGCTGCTTGTTCTGGTGGTCATATTGAGATAGTTGAGTATTTGATTAACAAACAGGGGGTGAACCCTTCATGTGAAGATGACGATGGAACCACTCCTCTTCATGATGCAAAGGATAGTGCAATTGTGAGGTTTCTGGTTGAAGAGAAAAAGTGTGATGTCAACCACAGGGACAAGTTTAATAACACTCCCCTCCATGATGCTGCTCTCAATGGACGACTGGATGTAGTTGAGTACCTCACAACCAGCCAACACTGTGACCCAGCCTGTAAGGGACAAAATGGTCGCACTCCACTCCATGGTGCTTGTTCTGGTGGTCATATTGAGATAGTTGAGTATTTGATTAACAAACAGGGGGTGAACCCTTCATGTGAAGATGACAGTGGAACCACTCCTCTTCATCGTGCAAAGGATAGTGCAATTGTGAGGTTTTTGGTTGAAGAGAAGAAGTGTGATGTCAACCACAGGAACAAGTTTAATAACACTCCCCTCCATGATGCTGCTCTCAATGGACGACTGGATGTAGTTGAGTACCTCACAACCAGCCAACACTGTGACCCAGCCTGTAAGGGACCAAACGGTCGCATTCCACTCCATGGTGCTTGTTCTGGTGGTCATATTGAGATAGTTGAGTATTTGATTAACAAACAGGGGGTGAACCCTTCATGTGAAGATGAAAATGAAACCACTCCTCTTCATTATGCAAAGGATAGTGCAATTGCGAGGTTTCTGGTTGAAGGGAAGAAGTGTGATGTCAACCACAGAAACAAGTTTAATAACATGGTGCTGCTCTCAATGGACGACTGGATGTAGTTGAATACCTCACAACCAGCCAAAACTGTGACCCAGCCTGCAAGGGACAGTATGGTCGCACTCCACTCCATGGTGCTTGTTCTGGTGGTCATATTGAGATAGTTGAGTATTTGATTAACAAACAGGGGGTGAACCCTTCATGTGAAAATGATAGTGGAACCACTCCTCTTCATCATGCAAAGGATAGTGCAATTGCGAGGTTTCTGGTCGAAGGGAAGAAGTGTGATGTCAACCACAGAAACAAGTTTAATAACACTCCCCTCCATGATGCTGCTCTCAATGGACGACTGGATGTAGTTGAATACCTCACAACTAGCCAACACTGTGACCCAGCCTGCAAGGGAGAAAATGGTCGCACTCCACTCCATGCTGCTTGTTCTGGTGGTCATATTGAGATAGTTGAGTATTTGATTAACAAACAGGGGGTGAACCCTTCATGTGAAGATGATAGTGGAACCACTCCTCTTCATCATGCAAAGGATAGTGCAATTGCGAGGTTTCTGGTTGAAGGGAAGAAGTGTGATATCAACCACAGAAACAAGTTTAATAACACTCCCCTCCATGGTGCTGCTTTTTATGGACGACTGGATGTAGTTGAATACCTCACAACTAGCCAACACTGTGACCCAGCCTGCAAGGGACAATATGGTCGCACTCCACTCCATGTTGCTTGTTCTGGTGGTCATATTGAGATAGTTGAGTATTTGATTAACAAACAGGGGGTGAACCCTTCATGTGAAGATGAAAATGAAACCACTCCTCTTCATTATGCAAAGGATAGTGCAATTGCGAGGTTTCTGGTTGAAGGGAAGAAGTGTGATGTCAACCACAGAAACAAGTTTAATAACACTCCCCTTCATGTTGCTGCTCTCAATGGACGACTGGATGTAGTTGAATACCTCACAACTAGCCAACACTGTGACCCAGCCTGCAAGGGACAAAATGGTGGCACTCCTGTCCATGCTGCTTGTTCTGGTGATCATATTGAGGTAGTCAAGTATTTGATTAATGAACAGGGGGTGAACCCTTCGTGTGGAGATGACAACCGAGCCACACTTCTTCATTATGCTGCCACTGCTGACATTGCTCAGTTTCTTGCCGAAGAAAAGGGGTGTGATGTTTCATGTCAAGATAAGCTGGGGCTCACTCCCTGTCAGCATGCTCAAGTCAATTTGCGAGGAGATGTTATGATATACTTGAGATCAAAGCAGACTTTATTTTCTGAAATGACTGGTACCTCATTACAATTGCAAGCACTTGAACCTTATTTCCAAGCCTATAAACAGGTTTGTAATGGCAGTACCTTATTCCCTCTTTGACCACACATGCATCAGTTCAAATGTCTATACTAAAATTGCACATGCTTTGGGCGAGTTGTGTTGTGTTTCTTTAATTTTTTTTTTGTTGTATTGTGTTGCCTGGCCTTGTCTTTTTAAGCATCTCATGGATGATTAAGTCACATACAATGTGGGGGATAGTGCATAAATGTATGTACATAGGCCTTGATGATCTCTACAATCTACTTAAACCATGGATCCATCAGCTCTCAAACACCATTGCATTTAATTGGTTAAGTTGCTGCCCTACTGCACATATCCTTAGGAACTTTATCCTCTCATTTTAGGCAAATGCTCTTTCTTACCAACTGAGCTATATATAATGAAATACGCAGTTAAATGCAAGAGAGAAGGCAAATCATAGCTAAAGCATGTACAGTGTACATGTATATGTGTGTCTATGTTGTGTTTACAGGACCCTCAAGAAATGTTGAAGCTCACCCAGCGATTGGTGGTGTTGATTGCACATGCTCAGAGCTGCCAGGGA
Source organism: Theonella swinhoei (assembly GCA_963970385.1). Classification (NCBI taxonomy): domain Eukaryota; kingdom Metazoa; phylum Porifera; class Demospongiae; order Tetractinellida; family Theonellidae; genus Theonella; species Theonella swinhoei. Next base: position 6,403,566 of record OZ019950.1, read on the forward strand.
AGTCAATCTATAGGAGATGGGGTGTGTACTAATCCACTCTGTGCTACAGTGAAAGCAGTCCTTAATCACATGGATCAGTGCCGGTCTGGACACAAATGTTTCTGTAAGTATATCACATATCATGTTTCCCTCACCTTGCTCTGAATATAACTCATTGCAGTAGCATGTGCCTCTAAAGGTATGTACATGTATGTACATGCATGTACTTGAGAAACATATAAACATATTTTACAGGAACTTGAAATTAAATAATAAGGATTGCATAAAAGACAAGACAAGATTTGGACGGACTGACTGACTGACTGACTGACTGACTGACAGACAGACAGACAGACAGACAAAACCAATTGATTAACCCCGCTCTGTGCATGCGCAGCCGCGAGATAACAGTAACATGCATAACCCCATATGTGTAACCCAAAGGCAGGGGATGATAGCACGCAACAATAACAATATGCGTAACCCCTTTTAGTATTTACAGATGCAGGGATATGGAGTTACACATGTTGTTATTGTTGTATGCTATCATCCCCTGCCTTTGTCTGCACCTTGTTTCTATGCTTTTTTGACACTTCAATCCCTACATCCTTCAACATTTTACTGAAAATTTTTTACTCTTGTTTCACTGGTTTTTACTGCATGTAGCAACACATGCATAAGTCTACGGCTTTTGTGCAGAGATCTACCTCCCTTGCATACCTATAAGCAGGGTAGCTAGCAATTGTCAGTGACTCGTACATCACATTTTGTACGAGTATTGCCTACTGAGTACAACAGTGGGTCCAGTTGCCTGCAACAGTTAATAGTTCAAAGAAACAGACACAAAGGAGCAACATAGCCAAAAAAAAAAAAACAGTGCTCGAAACAGTGCTTGAAACACAGCATGACGAAAAGAGCCCCTGACGAAAACTGCACAAAACTTCACGTGTTCGGCACGTGACCAAACAAGAAAATGACATCTAAAACTAACACTTGTAAGGTTGCAGACCTGGAGTTTGACAGCATTGGGAGAAGATACGAAGATTTGTGCATCAAGGATCCTGTATGCTCCAGTATAAATGATTTTCGTGAAAGAATTAGAGCGATTACTAATGCCAGTTTTGCGGTAGGGCGTTTGACTGAATTAAAAGAAAGAAGATGAACATATTTGTGTTTTTTTTTCAATTTTCTGAGAATGACTATAGCTGTGTATTTTACATACTTTTTACGTACTTTGAGAATAATACAGTGTATAGAAGCACTTGTAGGGCAGGTTGTTTGTCTGAAAGGCTTTGGGAAAAGGTATGAAGATTTTGTGCATCAAGGATCATGTATGCTCCAGTATAAATGATATTCATGAAAGAATTAGAGCGATTACTAACGCCAGTTTTGTGGTAGGCCGTTTGACTAAATTAGAAGAAAGAAGAAGAAGATGAACAATTTACATTTTTTCAATTTTCAGAGAATGACTATAGCTGTGTATTTTACGTACCTTGAGAGTATTACAGTGTATAGAAGCACTTGTAAGGCAGGTTGTTTGTCTGAAAGGCCTAAAACATCCATGTTCGGGAGTTCTAAGCTGTCATATTTGTTAAGGCTTATGGACATGTCAGCGCCATTCCTACATATAGAGTCTACTGGCACTATGGTATTTCATTTAAATTTACTTGTCTCCTGTCAGCTAATCTATTGTTTTTTGCTAATGGTGGCTAGTCTCACATTGTTATGCTACAACATTGATCATTAAGGTATTAAACTTTATACCACTATATTATATATAAGCTAGATACTGAGTCCAAGGGATCTATGCAAATTCAAAACCACGAGGGCTCTCAGTAGTGACCCGAGCGTAGTGAGGGCACTACGGATAGCCCGGGGGGTTTTGAATTGCGTAAATCCCGCAGACTCGGTATCTAACTTGTTTAGTGCATTGCACTTGTTTTATCAGTATTTTGTAATCTTGTTTACATGTACAGATGAACATGTGCATGTTGATTTCATACTTGTAGGTCAATATTGAGAATTTGTAGGTTAATATTGAGGTCTCAGATCAATACTGGCATAAGTTAGTATAAATTATATATGTTGAGATAGGTCAATACTGGTATCAGTAACTCATAACTGACCAATCAGATTGGATGGCAATGCACTAAATTTGGTGGAGATCTGATTAATGTGACTCTCCATTATAATGCATGTCCTGAAACTACAATGTTTAACATGACGATGCACTACCTACCCTGAATGCTAGCAAAATAGAAAGCCTTGAGCCCTTAGTAGCACCCTCACTACACTTGGATGCTACAGCTCAGGGCTCTTGGCTTTGTATTTTCCTCGACTCCGTGTCTAATATACACATAAATCACTCTAAACATGAGCCTGCTGCCAATGATACCGTCAAGATATAACGTTTTTCATCACTTTCAGTATGCCCAGAAAATAACCTTGACTCAAAAAATGGCATAATTTGATGTATCATATGTCCAATATGCCACTTAGTATATTATAACGTCTTCCAGACCCTCATTGTCAGCTTTCACGTCAGATAATCACTCACTGGAAGACATGTCAGAGGTCTCCTTGTTGGGTGTGTCACCCTGTCAAATCATATAAAGGTATGCTTATGCAGAGATAATGCATGTATTTTCATGTATACATATAAAGTGAAATTATAATCCACTTTCAATATCTACAACCAGATCAGACCAGCAGTGCATTTGAATACATGAGTGAAATCAGTAAGTGTGTAGTTCTACAGTTTAGCTTATGAAGTATGGTATGTACATGTGTCATACATTTTGCAGGTAAAGAGGTCAGAAAACTGTTGGAAGATGCAATGACCAAAGGATACATTGAGTCAGCTCTCACAATTCTCATATTTGTGGGTGTGATGGGATCTGGTAAGACACTCTTTAAGCATCTGGTGCTGGGTCTCCCCGTCCCTGAACACAGTCCCTCCACACCCATAGCTGAGTCCTCCATCCGCTCCATGTCCATATGGCAGGTGTCAGTAAGTGGAGAAGGTAGTGTAAAATGGTCTCTTGTGACACCAAAGGACATGCTTGACATGGTTGGTGATGCAATTAAGACTGGAGAGGTACCAGTTCTTGATTCATCATGGGAGGATGTCATCCAACTTTCTTTCAGTCAGTGCACTGATCTTGATGAACTTTTGCAGTTCATGGAGGATATGGATTACAAAGAAATGCCCAAACACACTGAACAGCCATCAGATGTGATAGATAATACATCTGAACAGCAATTGGCAGAATTAGATGGCAGCTTTGGACAATCACCAAGGAAATCAAAAGGCGAAGACATAAGTGTGAATTCCACTACTGCTCTTTCAAGTCAGTTTGTAACAGCTCTAAAAGAAATTGACATAGATCAGAAACTTATGCAGAGAATCTCAGAGTCACCTGGGTGTAAGAAACTAATGGAAATAGACTTTGTCTATATTGTTGATAGTGGTGGGCAGCCACCATTCAGGGAGATGCTCCCTCACTTTGTCCATGAGTCTTCTGCCTTTGTATTGATGCAGAAATTGAATGAAAGTTTGGGATTTAAACCAGCCATCAAGTATCGAGGAGAGGGCAGTAAGTTGCATGGTGTGCCTTACCCATCCCAGCTAACGAATCAGGAGGTACTGTACCAGTACTTCCAGGCAGTCCAATCACACAACTCCAGAGTCTTTGTAGTAGGAACACACAGAGACCTTGAAGATCAGTGTGAAGAGTCAAGAGAAAAGAAGAATCAGATGTTGCTAGAGGCCTTCCGACCAGTTTTAGGTCAACGTATTGTTCTTTATCAGCCTGGAGACCCTGACCAGTTCATGTTCCCTGTGGACAGCAAAAGTCCAAAGCCCCAAGACCAGAAAACAGCACAGGTCTTCAGAGAGGCAGTCATGAAGCTTTGCTTGGGGAAAAAAGTTAAAATTCCCTTGCCATGGTTTGTTCTTGAGCAATTGCTGCGGCAGCTTGCTGAAATGTTACATACAAAGGTATTGAGCATAGAGGAATGTTATGAGGTAGCTCATAGGAAGTTGTACATGCCTCAAAATGTTTGTCAGGCTGCCATCGAGTACTTGGGAAATCTCAATATATTTTTCTACCGTCCGAGAATTCTTCTACGAGTTGTCTTCTGTGATTCTCAGGTCATTCTAGATAAGATCACAGAGCTTGTCCGCTGTAGTCATGAGCTGAAAGGGAGCAGTTCAGGAAGTCTACCACACAATAGACAAGGTGGTGAGTGGCTAGACTTCCGAGACTATGGCAAAATCACTCCTAAGCTCCTGGAAGAATTTCCTTCACATTACAGGGTTGGCTTGTTTGCTATACCAGACTTCCTCAAGCTTCTTCAGGGTTTACTGATCAGTGGTGAGTTAAAGAGTGGTGAGCATTTCATGCCAAGTGTGCTTCCAGACCTCCCCTTGGAAAAGGTTGCAGAGAATCGTGTGATGGCAGATCACCATCCTGCACCCATGACCATCCACTACCCTAAAATGTGGCTTCCAGTTGGAGTTGTGCCATCACTAGTAGCCTACCTACAGAACCACTCGGAGTGGACACCAGTTGCACGTGGCGGCAGACCAGCCTGCATGTATCGCAACTGCATGCAGTTTGAATTGCCGGGGGGGAAGCCAGGGAAAGTGACCTTGATTGACTCCACCAAGTTCTTAGAGATCCATGTTCAAGCCTCACTCAAGGTGGCTGGTGAGGTGTGCCCTCAGATCCGAGAAATGGTCCTGTCTGGCCTCAAGGAGGCACACAAGTCACTCCACTATGACCCACCTACTGCAGAAGAAGGGTTCTTGTGTTCTGGAGAGTGTGGCAACAGTGAAGTCCACCTTGCCACCTTGTCTGCAGATAGGGAGACATGGAGGTGTTCTGAGGACCCATCTGTAGGAGATGACCTGAACCACAGTCAGACACTCTGGCTTACTTCTGTCCATGATAAAGGAGATGGTTAGTGCTTAGTGATGTTTGTGCCACCAGCATTCTCACCACGAAACTACAGTCAGAGATCTGCCCGTGACTGTAACTCAGTGGAAAGAGTGCTGGTAGCAGAAATCAGACCTAGTTCTGGCTTTTTTCTTTCACTATACCATACATTATTGTTATAATGCATTACATAGGATTGCAGCCTCCAGCAGAAATGACACCTCGACATGGTAAGTATTTGCATGCTGCCTACATTAGAGCAAAAGCAGACACCTAGGAGCAATTGGTATCTTTTGCTAGTATAATAGTGAGTAGTGATCTTAAATGACACTGATATCCACTTTTGGTTGCAATTAATTACCCATCACCTACTATATATATTTTACAGGCATGTAATCCCTTAATTCTATCTGTATACCTCTTTCTCTATACCTACAGACCCAGTCCCTGGTCCCTCTGGTATTTTACATGATCCTACCGCCTCTCTCAAGCGAAAAATTGGTTGGTATATTTTGAAATCATGCAATGTATATGTTCATGTACTTCACTGATAGATGCTATTGTATGTACGTGTGACTCACAACACAGAATGTGTTTTATATACTGTGTGACATATATCTTCCAGCTGTTGAAGAAACAGTGGCTGAAACACCTCACTCAAAGAGGCCTTGCCATCGTAAGTTACAACACACAGCATCATACTGCCAGGGCAGCATATAATCTCCTTGGTAACACTTCATATAAATGGTCCAGAACATAAATGTTTTGCCCTGAAAGCCTTTATGCAGTCCACAACCAACAAGTAAGAAGTTTCCACATTACCTGCTATACATTCTAGAAACTTGGCTTCATTTATGGTATTATAGGTATCCTCTCTTTGTTACAGATCCCTCATCATCATTTCTACACAAACATGGAAAGAAGCATTCTCCAGAGCCTCCAGCTAAGAGACCTAGGATAGACCTTGGTATATAATAGCACATATATACTATGTTTAAACATCACTGTAGAGTGTATATGCACACACCTTCAGCTCATATACACTGCAGTACTAGTTTTACTGTATGCATGTCTCTTCACAGGACAAGTAAAAGTAGAACTCTATCAGTTACAAGTCTTACGCTGCAGTGAAGGGAAAAAGATCAAAGTGATGGATACAGTGGCAGGAAAGTGGGAGGACCTGGCACTAGCTCTGCATTTTGATGGACCTACACTTGATACAATCAAGAAAGATTCACCCCTCTGCTCAAAGACAGCATGCCGTACCGTACTACAGAATTGGTTGGAGGGGAAGGGGAGACAGCCTGCCTGCTGGGATGTTTTGCTGGAAGCATTGAAAGATGCAGAATTTGGAGTGCTTGCTGGAGAGTTGACTGAAGCTCTGCAGGAACTGTAGCATTAAATATTCTCTGCTACAATCAATTCATATATCTAGTATGTATGTGCACGTGAATGTATACTTGGTCATACAGTGTTTTGTGCGAGTACTCGATCACGTAACCTTGACGTACGTGAAACGGGGGATGAGAATCGCGTAACCGTAACGCTACTTGTGATAATGGCAAAAGAGCTAGCAACCTGTAGTGTGAAAGGTGGTAAAGGTGGTAAACTGCAGCTCCCTGCGTGCATTGCAGGTCTAGGACTGGACTGTTACACAACTGCCACAACGACACCACTCCAGGGAGAGCTCAAACAAAGGCAAGCTCACTACAACCATGCATCTGCTTGTTTCATACAGCCTCGTATAAAAAATTGTGATGCTAGAGCTATAAATGATCTGCAGGCCAGAAGATTTCATAGTCACAGAATTGACTAGTGATGGTCAGTTTGCCACCTTGGATGGCACTGCCAGCCCTCATCAAACTGATACCACTGCACCCCAGGAGGGTGAGGGTCCACACAGCGACCACTGGATTGACACACAGGACCACAATATTCAGCCACAGGACAATGATACAACTAATCCACTAGCCAATCCCAACAAATGTACTACAGACAAGTTGGAGTCACCCTCTGTGTGTGAGGGGCCACTGGGTGACCACCAGAGACCACAAGAGACCACCAACCCCCACCTGGACAAACTGGTCACCAGTGATGTGTACCAGCAGCTTGTCTCCATGGCTGCACTGTACAGTGCCACACCCTCGACTGAGCCACCCTCACCAGTCAATTTAGGTGAGAGCCATGACCAGTACATTTGCCCTATTCCCTCCTGGGTGTGTTACTGTGTGTACAGGTGTAGTGGAGGACAAGAGTGAGAGGACCAGGCTGCACCGAGCAGTGAGGCTAGCCTTCCCTCATCTCGGCACTGCTACACAGACTAATAGTGACACTGTGAGACACACACACACACACACACACACACACACACACACACACACACACACACACACACACACACACACATGATAAAACTATCACATTCTCTGTCTCCTCTCTCTATAGGGCAGTCGTGAGATCCATATTTCTGTGGATACCAACTACCCTCGCCTGAGGGACCTCCTAGGACACCATGAGGCATGCAGGTAGGAGGTGGGTGAGGGGGGTGGGTACTGTCTACATGTTGTGGTGTAACTGGGGAGTGGATAGGGAGCTGTCTCCTGTGTATTAGGTTGTTGCGATTCCTGAATGTGGACCGAGAGAGTGGGTGTGGTCTTCTGCTGACCCCTGACCCCTGTAAGAAGCATCGTACAGAGGTGATTACTGATCACTCCATTCCCTCCTCACCCTCACCCCTCACCCTCACCCTCACAGGTACATCGGACACTCGGTGAGCTATATGGCCATATGGTAGTCACTCATGCCCACTCCTCATCAGCCACACCTTCTGCCAAGAGAACTAGGACTGACAGTGGGGTAGGTGGGCAGGGTCAACAGATCTCGGTCCAGTTCCGCTCCAGAACGAGACATAAACAGACCAAAAGGGGAGGCACAGAGAAGGCGGAGGTGTTTACTAAATTTGTACTACGTAAAGAGAACACAGTAAGTGGCCAAATGGGCTCCACATGAGTTGACTTCAACTATACATACAGTGACCCTACATACAGCCTTTGTATGGAGTAGCAATGTGGCTATTGATGTGGTATTAGTCCTCTTCAGGACCTTCCCATGAGAGACCACCTCTATTTCCTTGCACAGATGCACATACACACGTGTACATGTAGATCCTCTCCCTTCATTGAGCTACCACCTCTGAGGGGAACTTGGGAATGATCTCTCAAAAGAGAGACCACTGCATGTGACCCTCATCTCTTACCTCATACCAATACACCCTGTGCAATAAATACATGTAGTGCGTGCCCTACCTACATCACATGACATCACATGACACAGGAGACACTGGAGGCCGTGAGCATGCTGGCACGGGCAATGGACTGCCACACCTCCCAATTGGCCTATGCTGGGTCCAAGGACACCAGAGCTATCACCACCCAATGCATGACTGTCAGGTGACTATCATGTGACTGTTAGTTCCCTACTGACTACACTTAAAATTCCCCAGGGGAGTGACCCCCTCACAACTTGCTGCTCTGGGCCCCCTACCTCACATATCTATTGGCAACTTCCAGTCTGTTCACAGACACATACGACTGGGGGAACACGGAGGGAACCACTTTAATATTCATATCCGGAACTTTGGTCCCAGGGGAGCAGTAGACCCCCAAGTACCACTGGAGAAAATTGTAAATGAATGTGTTCTGTCACTGGAAGAGAAGGGGTTCATGAATTATTTTGGTCCCCAGAGGTTTGGCTACCCCAGGGAAGTAATGTCTCCTCATATTGGACTGGCAATGGTCCAGGGAGACCATGTGAGTGGTGTGTGTGTGTGTGTGTGTGTGTGTGTGTGTGTGTGTGTGTGTGTGTGTGTGTGTGTGTGTGTGTGTGTGTGTGTGTGTGTGTGTGTGTGTGTGTGTGAGTGATATCTGTTTCTCCTCTGGTGGGGGTGTTTGCAGACGAAGGCTGTGGACTTACTGCTCAGTCCCCATGGAGACAGTGGTCCAGTACAGGAAGCCAAAAGGTCACACCCACCCTGCCCCACACCTCCAGTACATATTGACAGGAGACCCCACACATGTCTCTACAGGTATTTCACAGCTACTCAAGATGCAGTTGGCTGCCTTCAGCGCATGCCAGATCACATGACTCGAGAGAGGCTAGTTCTCAAGGCCCTAAACTGCCATGGATACTCTGACTATGGCTGTACTCGTGCTCTCTGCAACATTCCCTACAACTCAAGGTCTGCACTCCACAGCTAGTTCAAATGCACCTTATTTACCTGCAATTTGATAGAATCAAATTCATACATAAAAAGACACTATGCTCTCCCTTGAACAAACTTGCTCCCTGTGTCTTCTACTGCAGGTTGATGTATGTGCACAGTTTCTCCAGTCTTCTGTGGAATCACTTGGCCTCATTCCGTGTCAGAGAGTATGGAATGCAGCCAGTGGTTGGAGACCTTGTCCTGAGACCAAACCAGACAGACAGCTCTACACTCAGGTAACCAACTGCTACAAGTGCTGCATGAGTATCTCTTCTAGGTCAGCTCCTAGCTCTGGAACAGACTAAAGTATGAATGTGTCATTTCGTATAGGTAGGCATCGGTATGTCCTCATTAGTGTGCACGTGTCTACAATGACATAACATACCACTGACCAGCCAGTGACAAGCCCATGTCCTACTCTTGACAGAGATGCTGTGTATATGCTGACATCGGCAGATATTGAGAGTGGGCAGTACTCTCTGAGAGATGTTGTCTTGCCAACTGTTGGCACGGCAACAGTACTCCCTGGAAACAGAACAGCTGACAAGTAGGTTTGTTGACTTTAGTCCATGAGTCCCTTCTGTTTAGACAACCAATACAAGTCACAGGAGCAGAGAACTAGGTCCACTAGTTCACCTACATGTACTTACTACATGTAGAGCAGTGTTGTGTATGTCACTACAGGTTGTCTTCAGTTCTGTCAGAAGTGGGACTCTCCCTCAAGTCATTCAGGTACAGTGGAGCTGCCACCTTCTACTATCTCTCACACTCCCCTCTCCCTCTCCTCACAGACTAAAGAGACTGGCTATGTCTTCATCTGGTGCCTACAGACAACTAATTCATTTCCCTAGAAATATACATTGGAGAATAGTGAGGAGTAATAGTGGGGAAGGTGTGAGGGAGAATATGGGGGAGGACGTGAAGAGGGATGATGGGGAGGGTGTGAGGAGGGATCTGGAATTGGAGATGTGTCTGCCTCCATCCTGCTATGCTACAGTCATGTTGAGGGAGTTAATGAAGACTGACTTGTGACATGTCATATCAGGACACACATTATCATCACATGATGTGATGTAGCACACAGTCACACACACACACACACACACACACACACACACACACACACACACACACACACACACACACACACACACACACACACACACACACACACACACACACATACACACTACTGCCACATGATGTCAAGTTGTCATTTTATATCCAATGCACTAACATTGCATTTCAAAGTCAGTTCATGTGTAGATTGTGATATACAAGTGACCTTTCACCTCCACGTCTGCTGGTAGTTCATCTGTTGACCTGGTCAAAGTCCAGAGGCTGGTAGTCAGGAAGCCATTGAGTGACCATCCTCCTCAGCTCAGTACTACATGTACATACATAAATTCCATACACATAACATGGAGTAGTGGCTGTAGTGTCTGGAACTGTGTATACGTGTACATGTTTACATTGTAACCATTCTTCCTATTGCTTCAATCTCCCATGCTCTCCCTCCCTCCTTCCCTCCCTCTCCCTCCTCCCTCACCAGTCAGAGGCATCAGAGACTCATCAGTTGTCTGCATCCTCCAATTTAACACACCAACTTTCTGCTGCAGAGGAAACAACTGCTTCAGACCCAGCAGTCCCTCACTGTTCCACAGTGCCTTGTCTACATTGGGGTGTGTCTGCATGTGATGTCATGATGTCACATGACAAGTCACATGACATATTATGTCACTTATGATCTTGAAAATGAGTGGAGGATGAAGCCACCTCAATAAACAGGACAGCTCACCTCCATTACCCATTAGAGTGGTACAATATAGGATTTGAAATTTGCAATCATTGTGCAATATCCCCTATTTCATGTAGCTCTGAACCACAGGAATGAGTGGTTTAGTACAAAGTGTTGTTATCGAGGAGATATGTACATGTAATGTGTAGTGGAAATAGTACTGGGAACTATACAGTCGTATCACCAGCGTACCGGAAGTGTATATAAACACGTATATGATAAATGACCTTTGACCTTTAGTGCACTCCACTTTTTTCGGCTCGTGCATGTATAGCACGATTACTAGTTATCTCTACGTCCGTACATCAGCACATACGGAAGTTTATCTAGTATACAGCCTTTGTTCCATGCATATAGCTACTTCCTACGCAAAGTTATGACAAATGAAACAGGGGTGTAGTCTCTGTGGGTACACTTCCAGCTTCCTTCACTGACAAGAATGAGAATTTTACTGTATGTAATAGTGGTGTGTAGCTATATGTAGCAGTAAAGAAATATTGTGTCCATTGCTGTACTCGTAAGATATGATTTTTAATCAGATAGCACTTCTCAAAAGCAACACTACATCAAAAGTAATACATAAAACACCATGTTATTAGAAAGTTAACTCTCTCCACATCATGGCCACTGGTAATAAATGTCATCTAGGCCCTTGTGGACCATGTTATCTCTGTGGAATACACGCATCAAGGTACACACACATAGAGACATTCAGCAGTGAGCTATACACCTTCCTGTGTAAGTCAGAGGAGTAAAATATAGAGAAAACTGTGTGTATCTGCTATGTGTGTTATATGCAAATACAATACAACATTCATAACTCCACATTCACACCACGCTGGAAGACTAAACCTAGCAAAACAAGAACTAGATGTGGTATTGAATGTTGTGAGGCTACAGCAGTAAAGTGCACACATTTAGCATCTAAGGAAGAAGTTGAACACACTTTAAATCAGATGGTAATGGCACTTACAGTGGAAAATGCAAGCATTCCCATATCTCTCTGCCACACCCATTACAAATAAATCCACGCCCTTTTGCACGCTGGCGATATGACTGTATATACATGTACTGACCTGGAATTGTAGTGAGCGCTGGTCTCCGTTGTCTACTAAGATTCTGATTTTCCCATACTGCTGTTCTGCTATTCTCAACATGACCATTCCCAATAGCTCCATGGACTGGAGACCTCCGTCTCTCCCGGCAGCCACACTCAGTCACTCTGTCACTTTCAGGTGGACACTGTAGATAAGGGGGAGGAGAGGAGAGGAGATGAATATAAGGTGAAGGGGAGAGGAGAAAGGGGAGCGGAGGAAGTATGGAGATGGAATGTCTCTCTAACCTTGCTTGTGGTCTTGGTAGTGACTGAAGGTTGCCGTGGTGCAGTGACACTGGTCACCCTCTCTCCCTCACGCACCAACTTGTCCACAAACAAGTCCACATCTTATCCTTCTTCTTCAGCTTCAGTGCACTCCCACCTCCAGCCCTCTGTGGCCGGCTACACCACACAGAAAGGAACTCAGATTACAAGTGTCAACTACAGTGGACCCTTTTACAGTGGAACCTCTCTAATTAGGACAGAGGATGCCTTTTGTTACTTCAAATGCTACGGGTGTACTTTTCAACCCTTCACCCCACTTATCAGGACACATCCCTAATCAGTACATAAGCATCTATATAAATCAGAGAATTATCAATGTTACCTTGGAGGGTTGTATGCAGGTTTGCTGGGCTAATGTGAGGTGGACATGTCGACAGAGGGGTATGTAGGGGGAGTGTCTCCAGGTCTTCCAGTATGTTAGATGTCTTAGTAGTGACCAGTAACATGTAGAGCCGCTCCAGAGGCTGGTAGACATAGCGAACACTCTCTGTCTCTACAAAGGTGTGCTGTTTGCCTGACCCAATCAGTTTGGGGAAGGCTCCCAGGAGCCCCTCCACTCTTGCCCTCGTCATCAATACAAACTGATGGGACACCAGAGCTGGGGGAAGGGAGGGAGAGATAGGAAGATAGTGTCTACTCTGTGAGTTATATCATGTGTGTTGTACATGTATTATGCAGAGGGCGAGTGGAGTAAGCCCACCTAGTCATCGAGCTGGTGGAGGTTATTATATATATACAGAGCTCACAATGCTTAGCATTCACCTATTACATAGAATATGTGAACAAGGAGAGGAACAAATGTACATGTATAATTCAATGTGTGTTATACTCAATCAAGATCCAGTGTTCTTCTAGAAACTACATGTATGTGTACTTTATGGAATTACAGATTACTAAAACTCCCTCTACATTAGCACTGTTTTGACACTGCTTCTGCTAACAGTACTTGCACAGACGAGTAGTGGGCTATAATTAGAACATACTTTACTCTATATTAACACGACTTTATACATGAGCACAACTGAAGAACCATCTGAAGGTAGATATATCGATCTCTTATTCAAATAGTCAAAAGCTTTCTCGATGGTGTAAGGGGGTACACTGCCGATATACCACTCACGTGCTTACGCATGCGCAGTAATTTGCACGTTCAGCATAAAACCCTACCCAAACATGGACACTGGAAGGAAGGAGGAGAAGAATCGTGACTCCCAGAGTGGACGCAGTCTACGTCAACATGGAACTGCGCTAGCACTGACAGCGTTGCTCATACAGGCTTGTGCAACAGGTAATGTGGCTACTGTTGTCAGCCTAATAACTGAGAGACACGCCCACCCTTCTGGTAAAGGCAAGTTAGGTCGCACTCCTCTTCATGTCGCTTGTCTTCATGGTCATATTGAGATAGTCAAGTATTTGATTAATGAACAGGGGGTAACCCCTTCATGTGAAGATGATAATGGAAACACACCTCTTCATTGTGCGAACAGTAGTGCAATTGCAAGGTTTCTAGTCGAAGAGAAAAAGTGTGATATTAACCACAGAAACAAATATAATGATACTCCACTCCATGATGCTGCTTACAATGGACAACTGGATGTAGTTGAATATCTCATAACCAGCCAACACTGTGACCCAGCTTGCAAAGGAAGAGCTGGTTATACCCCTCTCCACAGTGCCTGTTGTGGTGGTCATATTGAGGTAGTCAAGTATTTGATTAACAAACAGGGGGTGAACCCTTCTTGTGAAGATAACAATGGTACCACACCTCTTCATTGTACCAAAACTAGGGAAGTTGCACAATATTTAGTTGAAACTATGAAATGTGACATCAACCATAGAAACATGTATAATGACACCCCCCTCCATGTTGCTGCTAACAAAGGACGATTGGATATAGTTAAATATCTCATAACCAGCCAACACTGTGACCCAGCCTGCAAGGGAAAACATACTCCTCTCCACAGTGCCTGTTTTGGTGGGCGTATTGAGGTAGTGAAATATTTGATTGATAAACATGGAGTGGACCCGTCTTGTGAAGATGATAATGGAACCACACCTCTTCATTTTGCGAAAACTAAGAAAGTTGCACAATATTTGGTTGAGAATATGAAATGTGACATCAACCATAGAAACAAGTTTAATGACACTTCCCTTCACATTGCTGCTCTCAATGGTCGACTGGATGTAGTTGAATATTTTACAACCAGCCAACACTGTGACCCAGCCTGCAAGGGACCAAATGGTGGCACTCCTGTCCATGCTGCTTGTTCTGGTGGTCATATTGAGGTAGTCAAATATTTGAGTAACAAACAGGGAGTGAACCCTTCTTGTAAAGATGATGATGGAACCAGACCAATACATTGTGCCAAAACTAAGGAAATTGTAAGATTTTTAGTTGAAGATAAGGGGTGTGATATCACTCACAAGAACAACTTTGATGAGACTGCCCTGGATAGGGCTGTTAAGAAAAACCGACTGGATGTAATTGAATACCTTGAACACCATAGATCAAGTAAGTGGACCATGTCCAAATGTAGGCCAATAAAATAAAGTGCTGTATGCACACTCTTTGGCACATTATGACACTAGCGGTTCTGGGGGGGGGGGGGGGGGGGGGGGGGGCTTAGGGGGCTCGCCCCCTTGCTCTGAAGCTCTTCTATATAGCACAAAATATGTATACATTTGTGCATTAGTTTGCTAGCAGACTACGTGAACACGCGCAATGCTAATAACCATGCCTACTGTATTACGGTTTGTGCATACATATGTGTAACAACAAAGGGTGTGGTCCCTATGCACAAGACTTGAGCTACTTTTCTAGAACCGTCCCTGTTATAATAAATGTTGGAAGTCTGCTACCAAACCTTAATGTGTGTGTAGGAAAATGGAAAAGTGCAGGAATATTTTGTTAAAAAAGTCTTACATACCAGTATGTTTTAAAATTCAGGGAAAGTCTGTTCTTCATGTACATGTATGTGAACACAAAGCATGCATGATAATCCTAGAGAAAGAAATTTCTTGAGTGGGGTGAACCAGGAGTATACTAGTGTGTTCATCAGATCTAATTCTCTATTTTTACTACCAGGTCAGACTAGCAGTGCAGTTGAAGAAATAAGTGAAATCAGTGAGTGGCCGGTACATGTAGTGTATTTCCTAGCATGGCCTTCAGGTCAATTCATGGACATTCATCCCATGATATGCATCACTTACACATGTATTGTATGTCCATTTTGCAGGTGAAGAGGTCAGAAAACTGTGGGAAGAATCAATGACCAAAGGCTACATTGAGTCAGCTCTCACAATTCTCATATTTGTGGGTGTGATGGGATCTGGTAAGACACTTTTTAAGTATCTGGTGCTGGGCCTCCCCGTCCCTGAACACAGTCCCTCCACACCCCTTGCTGAATCCTCCATCCGCTCCATGTCCATATGGCAGGTGTCAGTAAGTGGAGAAGGTAGTGTAAAATGGTCTCTTGTGACACCAAAGGACATGCTGGACATGGTTGGTGATGCAATTAAGACTGGAGAAGTACCAGTTGATTCATCGTTAGAGAAAGTTATTCAGTATTCATTCAGTCAGAGCACTGATGAAATCTTGCAGTTCACGGAGGACATGGATGACACAGAAATGCTTCAACACCCTGAACAGTTGTCAGGTGTATTAGAGGGTAGTACATCTGAAGAGCATTCGGCAGGATTGGCTGTCAGCTCTCCACAAACACCAAGGGAATCAAAAGACATAAGTTTGAATTCCACTACTGCTCTCTCAAGTCAGTTTGTATCAGCTCTGAAAGAAATTGACATTGATCAGAGAGTAATGCAGAGGATCTCGGAGTCACCTGGGTGTAAGAAACTAATGGAAATAGACTTTGTGTACATTCTGGACAGTGGTGGGCAGCCACCATTCAGGGAGATGCTCCCTCACTTTGTCCACAAGTCTTCTGCCTTTGTGTTGATGCAGAAATTGAATGAAAGTTTGGGATTCAAACCAGCTGTCAAGTACCGAGGAGAGGGTAGTGAGTTGCATGGTGCGCCTTACCAGTCTCAGCTAACAAATCAGGAAATACTGTACCAGTACTTCCAGGCAGTCCAATCACACAACTCCAGAGTCTTTGTAGTAGGAACACACAGAGACCTTGAAGATCAGTGTGAAGAGTCAAGAGAAAAGAAGAATCAGATGTTACTGGAGGCCTTCCGACCAGTTTTAGGTAAACGTATTGTTCTTTATAAGCCTGGAGACCCCGACCAGTTCATGTTCCCTGTGGACAGTAAAACCCCAAAGCCCCAAGACCAGAAAACAGCACAGGCCTTCAAAGAGGCAGTCATGAAGCTTTGCTTGGGGAAAAAGGTTAAAATTCCCTTGCCATGGTTTGTTCTTGAGCAATTGCTGCGGCAGCTTGCTGAGAAGTTACATACAGAGGTATTGAGCATAGAGGAATGTTATGAGGTAGCTCATAGGAAGTTGCACATGCCTCAAAATGTTTGCCAGGCTGCCATCGAGTACTTGGGAAATCTCAATATCTTTTTCTACCATCCTGGAATTCTTCCACAAGTTGTCTTCTGTAACTCTCAGGTTATTCTAGATAAGATCACAGAGCTTGTCCGCTGTAGTCATGAGCTGAAAGGCAGCAGTTCAGGAAGTCTGCCACAGAATAGACAAGGTGGTGAGTGGCTAGACTTCCGGGACTATGGCAAAATCACTCCTAAGCTCCTGGAAGAATTTCCTTCACATTACAGGGTTGGCTTGTTTTCTGCACCAGACTTCCTCAATCTCCTTCAGGGTTTACTGATCAGTGGTGAGTTAAAGAGTGGTGAACATTTCATGCCAAGCGTGCTTCCAGACCTCCCCTTGGAAAAGGTTGCAGAGAATCGTGTGATGGCAGATCACCATCCTGCACCCATGACCATCCACTATCCTAAAATGTGGCTTCCAGTTGGAGTTGTGCCGTCACTAGTAGCCTACCTACAGAACCACTCTGAGTGGACACCAGTTGCACATGGTGGTAAACCAGCCTGCATGTATCGCAACTGCATGCAGTTTGAATTGCCAGGGGGGAAGCCAGGGAAAGTGACCTTGATTGACTCCACCAAGTTCTTAGAGATCCATGTTCAAGCCTCGCTCAAGGTGGCTGGTGAGGTGTGTCCTCAGATCCGAGAAATGGTCCTGTCTGGCCTCAAGGAGGCACATAAGTCACTCCATTATGATCCACCCACTGCAAAAGAAGGGTTCTTGTGTTCTGGAGAGTGTGGCAACAGTGAAGTCCACCTTGCCACCTTGTCTGCAGATAGGGAGACATGGAGGTGTTCTGAAGACTCATGTGTAGGAGATGACCTGAACCACAGACAGACACTATGGCTTGGTGCAGTGGGGAATAGGGAAATTGGTAAGCACTGCATATGTTGGGGTATATAGAGTGGGTTCTCAGTTTGTGAGTTTTAATTATTACACGGTGGGTGTTACAGGGGGTCTGCATGGGTGGTGAGAGTTGGTCTACCCTCAAAAGATCTTAACCCCATTCCCAGATATCAAGGCTGCCATGGCCATGCAGACCTGCTACTTGCTAGAGCTATCTTTCTAGCTATTTTTTTGTGATGCAGCCATTGGTATCATTCCTTACAGGCCACCAGGTACCAAAACTATGTCAGTTACAAGTCTTACGCTGCAGTGAAGGGAAAGAGATCAGAGTGATGGATACAGTAGCAGGAAAGTGGGAGGACCTGGCACTAGCTCTGCATTTTGATGGACCTACACTTCTTACAATCAAGAAAGATTCAGCCCTCTGCTCAAAGACAGCATGCTGTACCATATTGCAAAGGTGGTTGGAGGGGAAGGGAAGACAGCCTACCTGCTGGGATGTTTTGCTTGAGGCATTGAAAGATGCAGAATTTGGAGTGCTCGCCGGAGAGTTGACTGAAGCTCTGCAGCAACTGGACCATTAACTCTGCTACTACAGATCGAGTGTGTATGTGTGTGAATGTAGCTAGCTCATACAGTGTGTGTGTATGTAGCTATGTACCTATGTATGTGGGCATTATGGAGTGTACCTCTACATGTTTGTGCGCGTGTTGTGTATCATTTCATTACACATTTAGATCCGTATATACATGTATGTGAAACGAAGAGAGGCCGGATAAGAATCGCAATACGTACGTAGCCGTAACGCTACGTATACGTTCTAAACTTCCCCGATTTAAAAACGCGCACAATTACGCACAACGGGGAAACCGAGGCTACGTTCTAAATATGATGCAAGCGAACTGTAGTGTGAAAGGTGGCAAACTGCAGCTCCCCGCGTGCATTGCAGGTCTAGGACTGGACTGTTACACAACTGCCACAAGGATACCCCTCCAGGGAGAGCTCAAACAAAGGCAAGATGACTGCAACCACCTGTGTGTGTCAAGTGATGCCTGCTATAGCAGACATGATGTACTGACGTGTATATATCTGCAGGCCAGAAGATTTCATAGTCACAGAATTGACTAGTGATGGTCAGTTTGCCACCTTGGATGGCACTGCCAGCCCTCACCAAACTGATACCACTGCACCCCAGGAGGGTGAGGGTCCACACAGCGACCACTGGATTGACATACAGAATATTCAGCCACAGGAAATTGATCCACTAGCTAATCCCAACAAATGTGCCACAGACAACTTGGAGTCACCCTCTGTGTGTGAGGGGCCACTGGGTGACCACCAGAGACCACAAGAGACCACCATCCCCCACCTGGACAAACTGGTCACCAGTGATGTGTACCAGCAGCTTGTCTCCATGGCTGCACTGTACAGTGCCACACCCTCTACTGAGCCACCCTCACCAGTCAATCTAGGTGAGAGCCATGACTACACAGACAGACATATGGCACAGTGCATTTGCCCTATTCCCTCCTGGGTGTGTTACTGTGTGTACAGGTGTAGTGGAGGACAAGAGTGAGAGGACCAGACTGCACCGAGCAGTGAGGCTAGCCTTCCCTCATCTCGGCACTGCTACACAGACTAATAGTGACACTGTGAGACACACACAAACACACACACACACACACACACACACACACACACACACACACACACACACATCACATTCTCTGTCTCCTCTCTCTATAGGGTAGTCATGAGATCCATGTTTCTGTGGATACCAACTACCCTCGCCTGAGGGACCTCCTGGGACACCATGAGGCATGCAGGTAGGAGGTGGGTGAGGGAGGTGGGTGAGGGGGGTGGGTACTGTCTACATGTTGTGGTGTAACTGGGGAGTGGATAGGGAGCTGTCTCCTGTGTATTAGGTTGTTGCGATTCCTGAATGTGGACCGAGAGAGTGGGTGTGGTCTTCTGCTGACCCCTGACCCCTGTAAGAAGCATCGTACAGAGGTGATTACTGATCACTCCATTCCCCCCTCACCTTCACCTTTCATCCCTCACCCCTCACCCTCACAGGTACATCGGACACTCGGTGAGCTATATGGCCATATGGTAGTCACTCATGCCCACTCCTCATCAGCCACACCTTCTGCCAAGAGAACTAGGACTGACAGTGGGGGAGGTGGGCAGGGTCAACAGATCTCGGTCCAGTTCCGCTCCAGAACGAGACATAAACAGACCAAAAGGGGAACCACAGAGAAGGCGGAGGTGTTTACTGTACTACGTAAAGAGAACATAGTAAGTGGCCAAATGGGCTCCACATGAGTTGACTTCAACTATACGTACAGTGATCCTACATACAGCCTTTGTATGGAGTAGCAATATGGCTATTGATGTGGTATTAGTCCTCCTCAGGACCTTCCCATACACACATGTACATGTAGATCCTCTCCCTTCATTGAGTTACCACATCTGAGGGGAACTTGGGAGTGATCTGTCAAAAGAGAAACCACTGCATGTGACCCTCATCTCTTACCTCATACCAATACACCTTGTGCACGTAGTGTGTGCCCTACCTACATCACATGACATCACATGACACAGGAGACACTGGAGGCTTTGAGCATGCTGGCACGGGCAATGGACTGCCACACCTCACAACTGGCCTATGCTGGGTCCAAGGACACCAGAGCTATCACCACCCAATGCATGACTGTCAGGTGACTATCATGTGACTGTTAGTTCCCTACTGACTACACTTAAAATTCCCCAGGGGAGTGACCCCCTCACAACTTGCTGCTCTGGGCCCCCTATCTCACATATCTATTGGCAACTTCCAGTCTGTTCACAGACATATACGACTGGGGGAACACGGAGGGAACCACTTTAATATTCGTATCCGGAACTTTGGTCCCCTGGGAGCAGTAGACCCCCAAGTACCACTGGAGAAAATTGTAAATGAATGTGTCCTGTCACTGGAAGAGAAGGGGTTCGTGAATTATTTTGGCCCCCAGAGGTTTGGCTACCCCAGGGAAGTAATGTCTCCTCATATTGGACTGGCAATGCTACAGGGAGATCATGTGAGTGTGTGTTTGTGTGTGTGTGTGTGTGTGTGTGTGTGTGTGTGTGTGTGTGTGTGTGTGTGTGTGTGTGTGTGTGTGTGTGTGTGTGTGTGTGGTGATATCTGTTTCTACTCTGGTGGGGGTGTTTGCAGACGAAGGCTGTGGACTTACTGCTCAGTCCCCATGGAGACAATGATCCAGTACAGGAAGCCAAAAGGTCACACCCACCCTGCCCCCCCCACACCTCCAGTACATATTGACAGGAGACCCCACCCATGTCTCTACAGGTATTTCACAGCTACTCAAGATGCAGTTGGCTGCCTCCAGCGCATGCCAGATCACATGACTCGAGAGAGGCTAGTTCTCAAGGCCCTAAACTGCCATGGATACTCTGACTATGGCTGTACTCGTGCTCT
This sequence comes from Theonella swinhoei, assembly GCA_963970385.1. Taxonomy (NCBI): domain Eukaryota; kingdom Metazoa; phylum Porifera; class Demospongiae; order Tetractinellida; family Theonellidae; genus Theonella; species Theonella swinhoei. The sequence goes on from OZ019950.1 coordinate 6,424,759, forward strand.
CTGCAACATACCCTACAACTCAAGGTCTGCACTGCACATACTAGTACTAATGTATGTAGCCTTGTCTTCAAGCCTTCTCCTCTGCATGAGTACAAGTAGAGTACACTTGACCTTGTTGTACAGATGTAGGAAGGCCTGCCTGTATGTATAAGCAGTAGTTCGGCAAAGGCATACATGCCAGCAGAAAGAGGCACTAAATTTGTCCCAGACAAACAGTACAGTGATGTTCTCTGTGTCTTCTGCTGTAGGTTGTTGTATGTGCACAGTTTCTCCAGTCTTCTGTGGAATCACTTGGCCTCATTCCGTGTCAGAGAGTATGGAATGCAGCCAGTGGTTGGAGACCTTGTCCTGAGACCAAACCAGACAGACGGCTCTACACTCAGGTAACCAACTGCTAGAAGTGCTGCATGAGTATCTCTTCTAGCTCAGCCCCTAGCTCTGGAACAGAATAAAGTATGAATGTGTCATTTGGTATAGGTAGGCATCGGTGTGTCCTCATTAGTGTGTCTACAATGACATAACACACCACTGTCACATGACCAGCCAGTGACAAGCCCATGTCCTACTCTTGACAGAGATGCTGTGTATATGCTGACATCAGCAGATATTGAGAGTGGGCAGTACTCTCTGAGAGATGTTGTCTTGCCAACTGTTGGCACGGCAACAGTACTCCCTGGAAACAGAACAGCTGACAAATAGGTTTGTTGACTTTAGTTCATGAGTCCCTTCTGTTTAGACAACCAATACAAGTCACAGGAGCAGAGAACTAGGTTCACTAGTTAACCTACATGTACTTACTACATGTAGAGCATTGTTGTGTATGTCACTACAGGTTGTCTTCAGTTCTGTCAGAAGTGGGACTCTCCCTCAAGTCATTCAGGTACAGTGGAGCTGCCACCTTCTACTATCTCTCACACTCCCCTCCCCCTCTCCTCACAGACTAAGGAGACTGGCTATGTCTTCATCTGGTGCCTATAGACAACTAATTCAGTTCCCTAGAAATATACATTGGAGAATAGTGAGGAGTGATGGTGGGGAAGCTGTTAGGGGGAATATGGGAAAGAATGTGAAGAGGGATGATGGGGAGGATGTTGGGAGGGATCTGGAATTGGAGATGGGTCTGCCTCCATCCTGCTATGCTACAGTCATGTTGAGGGAGTTAATGAAGACTGACTTGTGACATGTCATATAAGGACATACAACACCTACACACACTATAATCACATGATATACAAATGTAGCACAGTCACACACACACACTACTGCCACATGATGTCAAGTTCTCATTTTATGTGCAATGTACTAACATTGCATTTCAAAGTCAGTTCATGTGTAGATTGTGATATACAAGTGACCTTTCACCTCCACGTCTGGTGATAGTTCATCTGTTGACCTGGTCAAAGTCCAGAGGCTGGTAGTCAGGAAGCCATTGAGTGACCTTCCTCCTCAGCTCGGCCCTGCGGACCTCTTTCTCACGTTCCTCCCTCGACAGGGGAACATAGCACTGCCATGACAACAGCACCCTTCTTTTCAGCCTTCTGCAGAAACAAATGTGAACAACAAATGGACCATTCATTCAAGAATGGTAGACCTTAGAGAGAATGGGCTAGACCACATACCACACTTACCCCAGTCTGACTAGTAGTTTATGTCTACTTGTGTATCATGTACAGACTGTGAGTGAAGACAGCTGACCTGGTGTGGTGTATCTTGGCCCTCATCTCTCTCTCCCACCCCTCCCTCCTGGAGGTACAGGTGGCCCTCTGCCAGGCCCTGAACACCGCCCTAGACAGCAGTACTCTGGCCCAGTCCTCACATACTGCCTCCACACACTGCCAGTGATGGAGGTACTGCATGGAGACAGGCACAGCTGCAACACTACAGGAAAGGTTCCCCCCCCCCCCCCCCCCCCCCCCCCCCCAGGTCAATGAGGAGGGATGGGCCACTAACTAGCCCAATTAACATGCCAGAGTCCAGTTAGTGGGAATGATATCATAGGCACATTACCCACTCAGGGAACAATTAGAGAGGTTGTGATAAAACACTTCTGGGATACCATGGTGATTATACCTCCTGACCGACTACGTTCTCAGCGGTCAGAAAACACGTGCGCTATGTACAGTGGTTTACATGTGGTGGGTGGTGCGGTGTGGGTGGTGTGTGTGTTGTGTGGTGTGTGTGGAGCTTGTTAGGAATGCAGAAAACCTGTCAGAAACCAGTTGAGGGAATTGACAGAATTCTCTTGTCTCTGATGTACATCCCATCACTAGTAGTCCAGTACTACATGTACATACATAAATTCCATACACGTAACATGGAGTAGAGGCTGTAGTGTCTGGAACTGTTTACATTGTAACCATTCTTCCTATTGCCCAATCTCCCACACTCTCCCTCTCCCTCTCCCTCTCCCTCCAACCCTCCCTCCCTCCCTCCATCCACCCCCCCTCCTTCCATCTCCTTCCCTTCCTCCCTCCCTTCCCCTTTCCCTTCCCTTCCTCTCCCTCTCCTTCCCTCCCTCTCCATCTCCCTCCCTCTCCCTCCCCCCTCACCAGTCAGAGGCATCAGAGACTCGTCAGTTGTCTGCATCCTCCACTTCAACACACCAACCTCCTGCTGCAGAGGAAACGACTTCCCTGGCTGCTTCAGACCCAGCAGTCCCTCACTGTTCCACAGTGCCTTGTCTACATTGGGGTGTGTCTGCATGTGATGTCATATCTTGTCACATGATGAGTCACATGACATATTATGTCACTTATGATCTTAAAAATGGAGTGGAGAATGAAGCCACCTCAATAAACAGGACAGCTTGCCCCATGTATTCACCTCCATTAGCCATTAGAGTGGCACAATACAGGATTCATTGTGCACACATTTCCTATTTCATGTAGCTCTGAACCACAGGAATGAGGTGTTTAGTACAAAGTGTTGTTATCGAGGAGATATGTACATGTAATGTGTAGTGGAATATAGTACTGGGAACTATACACATGTACTGACCTGGAATTGTAGTGAGCGCTGGTCTCTGTTGTCTACTAAGATTCTGATTTTCCCATACTGCTGTTCTGCTATTCTCAACATGACCATCCCCAGTAGCTCCATGGACTGGAGACCTCCGTCTCTCCCGGCAACCACACTCAGTCGCTCAATCACTTTCAGGTGGACACTGTAGACAAGGGGAGGAGGGGAGGGGAGATGAATATAAGGTGAAGGGGAGAGGAGATAGGGGAGGGGAGGGAGGGGAGGAGATGTACATGCACAGTTTGAGTGTAACGTGCTTTGCATGTTGTATATGCCTTGCCTGTGTAGCCAAGTCATTGTCTGGGTTTGTGCTCAATCCTTAGGATATTAACATCCATCCTACACTCCTCTGCCACAAGAGATCCAGTGGCTCAGTGGTAAGTGTCTGACTAGTAATCAGAAGGTCCTGGGTTCGAATCCCAGCTGGATCCTGAGTTTTTTCAGGATCTTTCATAATGACTTGGCATTGATGTTGGTTGATAGTGTTTCCATCATTTAGGCTATTTAATAACTTTACATGTATATAAGGTGAAGGGGAGAGGAGAAAGGGGAGGGGTGGAAGTATGGAGATGGAATATTTCTCTAACCTTGCTTGTGGAGTGGGTGCTGTGGTCTTGGTAGTGACTGAAGGTTGCTGTGGTGCAGTGACACTGGTCACCCTCTCTCCTTCACGCACCACGTTTGTCCACAAATAAGTCCACATCTTTATCCTTCTTCAGCTTTAGCACACTCCCACCTCCAGCCCTGTGGTCGGCTAAACCACACAGAAAGGAACTCAGATTACAAGTGTCAACCACAGTGGACCCTTTTACAGTGGAACCCTCTACTTAGGACGAGGACACCTTTTCTTACATCAAATCCTTCTCAACCCTTTGCCTCACATATCAGGACACCTCCATCAGTACACGTCCCTAATCAGGACACTTCCTTTTAGCAATCATGGGGGATCCTATATAAATCAGAGAATTACCAATGTTACCTTGGAGGGTTGTATGTAGGTTTGCTGGGCTGATGTGAGGTGGACATGTCGACAGAGGGGCCGGGGTTGTAGTTCGATAGTGTCTACTCTTCTGGGGATGGATGTGTGCTGCACATGAATATTAATAAGTTACGGTACCTACATGTAAATTTGTGCTCTCTCACTCAGAACTCAGCTATAACATTTCAACACATATACACATAGGTACATAAAGTACTGCCTCAACCCTATTGACTAGACAGCATGACTAGATGTACTTTATAAAATTTGACTACAAACTAATGACAAAACTACTTTCATGTATTGGAATTACAGACTATAAAATAACTAACACCTCTCTACTTCATCACTCACCCTTGCCCTGTTTTGTACATACTGCTGCTGCTAACAGTACCTGCATAGGTGAGTAGTGGGCTATAATTAGAACACATTTCACTGGTAAGCGACTCTGTACATAAACACAACTGACGAACCATCTGAAGGTAGATATATCGATCTCTTAATCAAAATGGACTATAGCTTTCTTGACAGTCTGAGATAGGATACAGAAACACCACAACACACGTGCGTACGCATGCGCAGTAGATCCAGTTTGTTTAAATGCATACTCAGCTACACGAATATGGAAACTGATGAGAATCAGAACTCTCAGGGGGGACGTAGTCTACGTCGACATGGTACTGCGCTAGTACTGACTGTATTGTTAATACAGGCTTGTACAGATGGTGATGTGGCTACTGTTGTGAACCTAATAACTGAGAGACACGCCCACCCTTATGGTAAAGACGAGTTAGGTCGCACTCCTCTTCATGTCGCTTGTCTTCATGGTCATATTGAGATAGTCAAGTATTTGATTAATGAACAGGAGGTGAACCCTTCATGTGAAGACGATAATGGAAGCTCACCTCTTCATTGTGCAAAGAATAATGCAATTGTGAAGTTTTTAGTTGAAGAGAAGAAGTGTGATGTCAACCACAGGAACAATTTTAATAACACTCCTCTCCATTTTGCTGCTTTTTATGGACGATTGGATGTAGTTGAGTACCTCACAACCAGCCGACACTGTGACCCAGCCTGTAAGGGAGCAAATGGTGGTACTCCTGTCCATGCTGCTTGTTCTGGTGGTCATATTGAGGTAGTCAAGTATTTGATTAATGAACAGGGGGTGAACCCTTCGTGTGAAGATGATAATGGTAACTTACCTTTTCATTTTGCAACGAATAATGCAATTGTGAAGTTTTTAGTTGAAGAGAAGAAGTGTGATGTCAACCACAGGAACAATTTTAATAACACTCCTCTTCGTATTGCTGCTCTCAATGGACGACTGGATGTAGTTAAGTACCTCACAACCAGCCAACACTGTGACCCAGCCTGCAAGGGAGCAAATGGTGGCACTCCTGTCCATGCTGCTTGTTCTGGTGGTCATATTGAGGTAGTCAAGTATTTGATTAATGAACAGGGGGTGAACCCTTCGTGTGAAGACGATAAAGGAAACTCACCTCTTCATTATTCAAAGAATAATGCAATTGTGAAGTTTTTAGTTGAAGAGAAGAAGTGTAATGTCAACCACAGGAACAATTTTAATAACACTCCTCTCTATTTTGCTGCTTTTTATGGACGATTGGATGTAGTTGAGTACCTCACAACCAGCCGACACTGTGACCCAGCCTGCAAGGGAGCAAATGGTGGCACTCCTGTCCATGCTGCTTGTTCTGGTGGTCATATTGAGGTAGTCAAGTATTTGATTAATGAACAGGGGGTGAACCCTTCGTGTGAAGACGATAAAGGAAACTCACCTCTTCATTATTCAAAGAATAATGCAATTGTGAAGTTTTTAGTTGAAGAGAAGAAGTGTAATGTCAACCACAGGAACAATTTTAATAACACTCCTCTCTATTTTGCTGCTTTTTATGGACGATTGGATGTAGTTGAGTACCTCACAACCAGCCGACACTGTGACCCAGCCTGCAAGGGAGCAAATGGTGGCACTCCTGTCCATGCTGCTTGTTCTGGTGGTCATATTGAGGTAGTCAAGTATTTGATTAATGAACAGGGGGTGAACCCTTCGTGTGAAGACGATAAAGGAAACTCACCTCTTCATTATGCAAAGAAAAATGCAATTGTGAAGTTTTTAGTTGAAGAGAAGAAGTGTGATGTCAACCACAGGAACAATTTTAATAACACTCCTCTCTATTTTGCTGCTTTTTATGGACGATTGGATGTAGTTGAGTACATCACAACCAGCCAACACTGTGACCCAGCCTGCAAGGGAGCAAATGGTGGCACTCCTGTCCATGTTGCTTGTTCTGGTGGTCATATTGAGGTAGTCAAGTATTTGATTAATGAACAGGGGGTGAACCCTTCGTGTGAAGACGATAAAGGAAACTCACCTCTTCATTATGCAAAGAATAATGCAATTGTGAAGTTTTTAGTTGAAGAGAAGAAGTGTGATGTCAACCACAGGAACAGGGTTAATAACACTCCTCTTCATATTGCTGCTCTCGATGGACGACTGGATGTAGTTAAGTACCTCACAACCAGCCAACACTGTGACCCAGCCTGCAAGGGAGCAAATGGTGGCACTCCTGTCCATGTTGCTTGTTCTGGTGGTCATATTGAGGTAGTCAAGTATTTGATTAATGAACAGGGGGTGAACCCTTCGTGTGAAGACGATAAAGGAAACTCACCTCTTCATTATTCAAAGAATAATGCAATTGTGAAGTTTTTAGTTGAAGAGAAGAAGTGTAATGTCAACCACAGGAACAATTTTAATAACACTCCTCTCTATTTTGCTGCTTTTTATGGACGATTGGATGTAGTTGAGTACCTCACAACCAGCCGACACTGTGACCCAGCCTGCAAGGGAGCAAATGGTGGCACTCCTGTCCATGCTGCTTGTTCTGGTGGTCATATTGAGGTAGTCAAGTATTTGATTAATGAACAGGGGGTGAACCCTTCGTGTGAAGACGATAAAGGAAACTCACCTCTTCATTATTCAAAGAATAATGCAATTGTGAAGTTTTTAGTTGAAGAGAAGAAGTGTAATGTCAACCACAGGAACAATTTTAATAACACTCCTCTCTATTTTGCTGCTTTTTATGGACGATTGGATGTAGTTGAGTACCTCACAACCAGCCGACACTGTGACCCAGCCTGCAAGGGAGCAAATGGTGGCACTCCTGTCCATGCTGCTTGTTCTGGTGGTCATATTGAGGTAGTCAAGTATTTGATTAATGAACAGGGGGTGAACCCTTCGTGTGAAGACGATAAAGGAAACTCACCTCTTCATTATGCAAAGAAAAATGCAATTGTGAAGTTTTTAGTTGAAGAGAAGAAGTGTGATGTCAACCACAGGAACAATTTTAATAACACTCCTCTCTATTTTGCTGCTTTTTATGGACGATTGGATGTAGTTGAGTACATCACAACCAGCCAACACTGTGACCCAGCCTGCAAGGGAGCAAATGGTGGCACTCCTGTCCATGTTGCTTGTTCTGGTGGTCATATTGAGGTAGTCAAGTATTTGATTAATGAACAGGGGGTGAACCCTTCGTGTGAAGACGATAAAGGAAACTCACCTCTTCATTATGCAAAGAATAATGCAATTGTGAAGTTTTTAGTTGAAGAGAAGAAGTGTGATGTCAACCACAGGAACAGGGTTAATAACACTCCTCTTCATATTGCTGCTCTCGATGGACGACTGGATGTAGTTAAGTACCTCACAACCAGCCAACACTGTGACCCAGCCTGCAAGGGAGCAAATGGTGGCACTCCTGTCCATGTTGCTTGTTCTGGTGGTCATATTGAGGTAGTCAAGTATTTGATTAATGAACAGGGGGTGAACCCTTCGTGTGAAGACGATAAAGGAAACTCACCTCTTCATTATGCGAAGAATAATGCAATTGTGAAGTTTTTAGTTGAAGAGAAGAAGTGTGATGTCAACCACAGGAACAGGGTTAATAACACTCCTCTTCATATTGCTGCTCTCGATGGACGACTGGATGTAGTTAAGTACCTCACAACCAGCCAACACTGTGACCCAGCCTGCAAGGGAGCAAATGGTGGCACTCCTGTCCATGCTGCTTGTTCTGGTGGTCATATTGAGGTAGTCGAGTATTTGATTAATGAACAGGGGGTGAACCCTTCGTGTGAAGACGATAAAGGAAACTCACCTCTTCATTTTGCAACAAATAATGCAATTGTGAAGTTTTTAGTTGAAGAGAAGAAGTGTGATGTCAACCACAGGAACAATTTTAATAACACTCCTCTCTATTTTGCTGCTTTTTATGGACGATTGGATGTAGTTGAGTACCTCACAACCAGCCGACACTGTGACCCAGCCTGCAACGGAGCAAATGGTGGCACTCCTGTCCATGCTGCTTGTTCTGGTGGTCATATTGAAGTAGTCAAGTATTTGATTAATGAACAGGGGGTGAACCCTTCATGTGAAGACGATAAAGGAAACTCACCTCTTCATTATGCAAAGAATAATGCAATTGTGAAGTTTTTAGTTGAAGAGAAGAAGTGTGATGTCAACCACAGGAACAATTTTAATAACACTCCTCTCTATTTTGCTGCTTTTTATGGACGATTGGATGTAGTTGAGTACCTCACAACCAGCCAACACTGTGACCCAGCCTGCAAGGGAGCAAATGGTGGCACTCCTGTCCATGTTGCTTGTTCTGGTGGTCATATTGAGGTAGTCAAGTATTTGATTAATGAACAGGGGGTGAACCCTTCGTGTGAAGACGATAAAGGAAACTCACCTCTTCATTATGCAAAGAATAATGCAATTGTGAAGTTTTTAGTTGAAGAGAAGAAGTGTGATGTCAACCACAGGAACAATTTTAATAACACTCCTCTCCATGATGCTGCTTTTTATGGACGATTGGATGTAGTTGAGTACCTCACAACCAGCCGACACTGTGACCCAGCCTGCAAGGGAGCAAATGGTGGCTCTCCTGTCCATGTTGCTTGTTCTGGTGGTCATATTGAGGTAGTCAAGTATTTGATTAATGAACAGGAGGTTAACCCTTCATGTGAAGACGATAATGGAAGCTCACCTCTTCATTGTGCAAAGAATAATGCAATTGTGAAGTTTTTAGTTGAAGAGAAGAAGTGTGATGTCAACCACAGGAACAATTTTAATAACACTCCTCTTCATATTGCTGCTCTCAATGGACGACTGGATGTAGTTAAGTACCTCACAACCAGCCAACACTGTGACCCAGCCTGCAAGGGAGCAAATGGTGGCACTCCTGTCCATGTTGCTTGTTCTGGTGGTCATATTGAGGTAGTCAAGTATTTGATTAATGAACAGGGGGTGAACCCTTCGTGTGAAGACGATAAAGGAAACTCACCTCTTCATTACGCAAAGAATAATGCAATTGTGAAGTTTTTAGTTGAAGAGAAGAAGTGTGATGTCAACCACAGGAACAATTTTAATAACACTCCTCTCTATTTTGCTGCGTTTTATGGACGATTGGATGTAGTTGAGTACCTCACAACCAGCCGACACTGTGACCCAGCTTGCAAGGGAGCAAATGGTGGCACTCCTGTCCATGCTGCTTGTTCTGGTGGTCATATTGAGGTAGTCAAGTATTTGATTAATGAACAGGGGGTGAACCCTTCGTGTGAAGACGATAATGGTAACTCACCTCTTCATTTTGCAACGAATAATGCAATTGTGAAGTTTTTAGTTGAAGAGAAGAAGTGTGATGTCAACCACAGGAACAATTTTAATAACACTCCTCTCCATGATGCTGTTTTAAGTGGACGATTGGATGTAGTTGAGTACCTCACAACCAGCCGACACTGTGACCCAGCCTGCAAGGGAGCAAATGGTGGCACTCCTGTCCATGCTGCTTGTTCTGGTGGTCATATTGAGGTAGTCAAGTATTTGATTAATGAACAGGGGGTGAACCCTTCGTGTGAAGACAATAATGGAAACTCACCTTTTCATTTTGCAACGAATAATGCAATTGTGAAGTTTTTAGTTGAAGAGAAGAAGTGTGATGTCAACCACAGGAACAATTTTAATAACACTCCTCTTCATGTTGCTGCTCTCAATGGACGACTGGATGTAGTTAAGTACCTCACAACCAGCCAACACTGTGACCCAGCCTGCAAGGGAGCAAATGGTGGCACTCCTGTCCATGTTGCTTGTTCTGGTGGTCATATTGAGGTAGTCAAGTATTTGATTAATGAACAGGGGGTGAACCCTTCGTGTGAAGATGATAAAGGAAACTCACTTCTTCATTATGCAAAGAATAATGCAATTGTGAAGTTTTTAGTTGAAGAGAAGAAGTGTGATGTCAACCACAGGAACAATTTTAATAACACTCCTCTCTATTTTGCTGCTTTTTATGGACGATTGGATGTAGTTGAGTACCTCACAACCAGCCGACACTGTGACCCAGCCTGCAAGGGAGCAAATGGTGGCACTCCTGTCCATGCTGCTTGTTCTGGTGGTCATATTGAGGTAGTCAAGTATTTGATTAATGAACAGGGGGTGAACCCTTCGTGTGAAGATGATAATGGTAACTCACCTTTTTATTTTGCAATGAATAATGCAATTGTGAAGTTTTTAGTTGAAGAGAAGAAGTGTGATGTCAACCACAGAAACAAGTTTAATAACACTCCTCTTCATGTTGCTGCTCTCAATGGACGACTGGATGTAGTTAAGTACCTCACAACCAGCCAACACTGTGACCCAGCCTGCAAGGGAGCAAATGGTGGCACTCCTGTCCATGCTGCTTGTTCTGGTGGTCATATTGAGGTAGTCGAGTATTTGATTAATGAACAGGGGGTGAACCCTTCGTGTGAAGACGATAAAGGAAACTCACCTCTTTATTTTGCAACAAATAATGCAATTGTGAAGTTTCTAGTTGAAGAGAAGAAGTGTGATGTCAACCACAGGAACAATTTTAATAACACTCCTCTTCATGTTGCTGCTCTCAATGGACGACTGGATGTAGTTAAGTACCTCACAACCAGCCAACACTGTGACCCAGCCTGCAAGGGAGCAAATGGTGGCACTCCTGTCCATGCTGCTTGTTCTGGTGGTCATATTGAGGTAGTCAAGTATTTGATTAATGAACAGGGGGTGAATCCTTCGTGTGAAGACAATAATGGAAACTCACCTCTTCATTTTGCAAAGAATAATGCAATTGTGAAGTTTTTAATTGAAGAGAAGAAGTGTGATGTCAACCACAGGAACAATTTTAATAACACTCCTCTCCATGATGCTGTTTTAAGTGGACGATTGGATGTAGTTGAGTACCTCACAACCAGCCGACACTGTGACCCAGCCTCCAAGGGAGCAAATGGTGGCACTCCTGCCCATGTTGCTTGTTCTGGTGGTCATATTGAGGTAGTCAAGTATTTGATTAATGAACAGGGCGTTAATCCTTCGTGTGAAGACGATAATGGAAACTCACCTTTTCATTTTGCAATGAATAATGCAATTGTGAAGTTTTTAGTTGAAGAGAAGAAGTGTGATGTCAACCACAGAAACAAGTTTAATAACACTCCTCTCCATGATGCTGCTTTTTATGGACGATTGGATGTAGTTGAGTACCTCACAACCAGCCGACACTGTGACCCAGCCTGCAAGGGAGCAAATGGTGGCACTCCTGTCCATGCTGCTTGTTCTGGTGGTCATATTGAGGTAGTCAAGTATTTGATTAATGAACAGGGGGTGAACCCTTCGTGTGAAGACAATAATGGAAACTCACCTTTTCATTTTGCAACGAATAATGCAATTGTGAAGTTTTTAGTTGAAGAGAAGAAGTGTGATGTCAACCACAGGAACAATTTTAATAACACTCCTCTTCATGTTGCTGCTCTCAATGGACGACTGGATGTAGTTAAGTACCTCACAACCAGCCAACACTGTGACCCAGCCTGCAAGGGAGCAAATGGTGGCACTCCTGTCCATGTTGCTTGTTCTGGTGGTCATATTGAGGTAGTCAAGTATTTGATTAATGAACAGGGGGTGAACCCTTCGTGTGAAGATGATAAAGGAAACTCACTTCTTCATTATGCAAAGAATAATGCAATTGTGAAGTTTTTAGTTGAAGAGAAGAAGTGTGATGTCAACCACAGGAACAATTTTAATAACACTCCTCTCTATTTTGCTGCTTTTTATGGACGATTGGATGTAGTTGAGTACCTCACAACCAGCCGACACTGTGACCCAGCCTGCAAGGGAGCAAATGGTGGCACTCCTGTCCATGCTGCTTGTTCTGGTGGTCATATTGAGGTAGTCAAGTATTTGATTAATGAACAGGGGGTGAACCCTTCGTGTGAAGATGATAATGGTAACTCACCTTTTTATTTTGCAACGAATAATGCAATTGTGAAGTTTTTAGTTGAAGAGAAGAAGTGTGATGTCAACCACAGGAACAAGTTTAATAACACTCCTCTTCATGTTGCTGCTCTCAATGGACGACTGGATGTAGTTAAGTACCTCACAACCAGCCAACACTGTGACCCAGCCTGCAAGGGAGCAAATGGTGGCACTCCTGTCCATGCTGCTTGTTCTGGTGGTCATATTGAGGTAGTCGAGTATTTGATTAATGAACAGGGGGTGAACCCTTCGTGTGAAGACGATAAAGGAAACTCACCTCTTCATTTTGCAACAAATAATGCAATTGTGAAGTTTCTAGTTGAAGAGAAGAAGTGTGATGTCAACCACAGGAACAATTTTAATAACACTCCTCTTCATATTGCTGCTCTCAATGGACGACTGGATGTAGTTAAGTACCTCACAACCAGCCGACACTGTGACCCAGCCTGCAAGGGAGCAAATGGTGGCTCTCCTGTCCATGTTGCTTGTTCTGGTGGTCATATTGAGGTAGTCAAGTATTTGATTAATGAACAGGGGGTGAACCCTTCGTGTGAAGACGATAATGGAAACTCACCTTTTCATTTTGCAAAGAATAATGCAATTGTGAAGTTTTTAGTTGAAGAGAAGAAGTGTAATGTCAACCACAGGAACAATTTTAATAACACTCCTCTTCATGTTGCTGCTCTCAATGGACGACTGGATGTAGTTAAGTACCTCACAACCAGCCAACACTGTGACCCAGCCTGCAAGGGAGCAAATGGTGGCACTCCTGTCCATGCTGCTTGTTCTGGTGGTCATATTGAGGTAGTCAAGTATTTGATTAATGAACAGGGGGTGAATCCTTCGTGTGAAGACAATAATGGAAACTCACCTCTTCATTTTGCAAAGAATAATGCAATTGTGAAGTTTTTAATTGAAGAGAAGAAGTGTGATGTCAACCACAGGAACAATTTTAATAACACTCCTCTCCATGATGCTGTTTTAAGTGGACGATTGGATGTAGTTGAGTACCTCACAACCAGCCGACACTGTGACCCAGCCTCCAAGGGAGCAAATGGTGGCACTCCTGCCCATGTTGCTTGTTCTGGTGGTCATATTGAGGTAGTCAAGTATTTGATTAATGAACAGGGCGTTAATCCTTCGTGTGAAGACGATAATGGAAACTCACCTTTTCATTTTGCAATGAATAATGCAATTGTGAAGTTTTTAGTTGAAGAGAAGAAGTGTGATGTCAACCACAGAAACAAGTTTAATAACACTCCTCTCCATGATGCTGCTTTTTATGGACGATTGGATGTAGTTGAGTACCTCACAACCAGCCGACACTGTGACCCAGCCTGCAAGGGAGCAAATGGTGGCACTCCTGTCCATGCTGCTTGTTCTGGTGGTCATATTGAGGTAGTCAAGTATTTGATTAATGAACAGGGGGTGAACCCTTCGTGTGAAGACGATAAAGGAAACTCACCTCTTCATTATTCAAAGAATAATGCAATTGTGAAGTTTTTAGTTGAAGAGAAGAAGTGTGATGTCAACCACAGGAACAATTTTAATAACACTCCTCTCTATTTTGCTGCTTTTTATGGACGATTGGATGTAGTTGAGTACCTCACAACCAGCCGACACTGTGACCCAGCCTGCAAGGGAGCAAATGGTGGCACTCCTGTCCATGCTGCTTGTTCTGGTGGTCATATTGAGGTAGTCAAGTATTTGATTAATGAACAGGGGGTGAACCCTTCGTGTGAAGACGATAAAGGAAACTCACCTCTTCATTATGCAAAGAATAATACAATTGTGAAGTTTTTAGTTGAAGAGAAGAAGTGTGATGTCAACCACAGGAACAAGTTTAAGAACACTCCTCTCCATGTTGCTGCTTTCGATGGACGACTGGATGTAGTTGAATACCTCACAACCAGCCAACACTGTGACTCTGCCTGCAAGGGAGCAAATGGTTACACTCCTCTTCATGTTGCTTGTTCTGGTGGTCATATTGAGGTAGTCAAGTATTTGATTAACAAGCAGGGGTTGAACACTTCATGTTCAGATGATAACAGAGCCACACCTCTTCATTATGCTGCCACTGTTGACATCGCTCAGTATCTTGCTGAAGAAAAAAGGTGCAATGTTTTATGTCAAGATAAGCTGGGGCTCACTCCCTGTCAGCATGCTCAAGTCAATTTGCGAGGTGATGTTATGATATACCTGAGATCAAAGCAGACTCTATCTTCTGAAATGGCCAGTACCTCATTACAATTGCAAGCACTTGAACCTTATTTCCAAGCCTATAAACAGGTTTGTAATGTATCTTATTCCTTCTCTGACCACACATGCATCAGTTCAAATGTCGACATCTATACTAAAATTGCACATGCTTTGGGCAAGTTTTGTTGTGTTGCTTTAAATTGCCTTTTTGTTGTGTTGTGTTGCCTTGCCTTGTCTTTGTAAGCATCTCATGGATGATTAAGTCAGGGGTATAGTATACATTGTATATGATCTGCATAGATGTAGTATATACATAGGCCTTGATGAGCTCTACAATCTACTGAAACCATGGATCCATCAGCTCTCAAACACCATTGCAATTTGTTAAGTAGCTCCCCTACTGCACATATCCTTAAGAACTCTCAATTTTAGGCAAGTGCTCTTACCAACTGAGCTACATATAACAAAATATGCAGTTACATACAAGAGATAAGGCAAATCACAACTAAAGCATGTACAGTGTATATGTGTGTTCATGTTGTTTACAGAACCCTCAAGATATGTTCAAACTCACCCAGCGATTGGTGGTGTTGATTGCACATGCTCAGAGCTGCCAGGGAAGTCAACCTATAGGAGATGGGGTGTGTACTAATCCACTCTGTGCTACAGTGAAAGCAGTCCTTGATCACATGAATAAGTGCTGGGCTGGACACAAATGTTTCTGTGAGTATATCACATATCATGTTTTCCCTTGCCTCTGATAGTAGTTTTGTAATAATGACAATAACAACATGTGTAACCCCTCCCTACATTTTATTTTGTGGGGTTACGCATGTTGTTATTGTTGCATGCAATTATCCCTTGTCTGCATACATGAATTGTAATTCATCTTTGTGGTAGCGTGAACCCTGAACTCCGAACTAATAATATATGTACATGTAAGTTGTGTATGGTCATATCATAATCAGTTGTTCACTATGCCACCACTCAGGTTAGTACAATCTTGTTTCTTTAATTTTTGGCACTACTATCCCTACATCCTTTAACATTTTAATGAAAGGTTTTTTACACTTGTAACTCAGTACAATAGCGTGTGCCTAGGGCTGCACCAATTATGCTCAAATTCTCACGGATTATGCTATGCTGCACTGCTCAAGAAATGTGACAAGTATACTCAAGAATATGCTTGACATTTTTCTGATTATGCTCACGTTGGTGCTGGTTCTCACTCAGTTGCATGTTTCCGCGCGCGCTAGATTGAGCTTGATATGACCACTGATGTAGTTGGACTAGTGTTACCGGTTGTATGCTCACTGAGGCTGTTGCTTTCAGTCTCTAACACATGCTTTTCTCTGCCAAGCCAGCCATTCATGGTCATGTATAGACAAGAACCTATAGATCCGCACACGCACATCGCAACTATGCCCAAAATGCTCGTAATACTAAGTAAAATGCCGGCATTATGCTCAATGCTCTCACATGCTAATTATGTTCAAAATTATGCTTGCCTAATTGGCGCAACCCTACATATGCCTCTAAAGGTATGTATGTACATGCATGTAGTTGAGAACCATATAAACATGTTTTACAGGAACTTGAAATGAAATAATAAGGATTGCTTAAAAAGACAAGACAAGACAAGATTGGGACAGAGACAGACAGACAGACAGACAGACAGACAGACAGACAGACAGACAAAACCAATTGATTAACCCCGCTCTGTGCATGCGCAGCCACGGGGTAATAATAACATGCATAACCCCACATGCATAACCCAAAGGCAGGGGATGATAGCATGCAACAATAACAACATGCGTAACCCCTTTTAGTATTTACAGATGCAGGGTATGGGGTTACACATGTTGTTATTGTTGTATGCTATCATCCCCTACCTTTGCCTGCACCTTGTTTCTATGTTTTTTGGCACTTCAATCCCTATATCTTCAACATTTTACTGAAAATTTTTTACTCTTGTTTCACTGGTTTTTACTGCGTGTAGCAACACATGTATATACCTATGGCTTTCGTGCAGAGATCTACCTCACTTGCATACCTATAAGCAGGGTAGCTAGCAATTGTCAGTGACCCGTACATCATGTTTTCTACGAGTATTGCCTACTGAGTACAACAGCGGGTTTAGTTGCCTGCAACAGTTAATCGTTAAAAAAACAGACACAAAGGAGCAACATAGCCAAAAAAAGGCCAAACAATGCTCGAAACAGTGCAGCATGACGAAAAGAGCCCCTGACGAAAACTGCACAAAACTTCACGTGTTCGGCACATGACCAAACAAGAAAATGGCGTCTAAAACTAACACTTGTAAGGTTGCAGACCTGGAGTTTGACAGCATTGGGAGATGATACGAAGATTTTGTGCATCAAGGATAATGTACGCTCCAGTATAAATGATTTTCGTGAAAGAATTAGAGCGATTACTAACGCCAGTTTTGCGGTAGGGTGTTTGACTGAATTAAAAGAAAGAAGATGAACATATTTTTTCAATTTTCCAAGAACGACTATAGCTGTGTATTTTACGTACTTTGAGAGTATTGCAGTGTATAGAAGCACTTGTAGGGCAGGTTGTTTGTCTGAAAGGCTTTGACAGCATTGGGAGAAGGTATGAATATTTTGTGCATCAAGGATCATGTACACTCCAGTATAAATGATTTTCGTGAAAGAATAGAGCGAGTACTAACGCCAGTTTTGTGGTAGGCCGTTTGACTGAATTAGAAGAAAGAAGAAGAAGATGAACAATAATAATAATAATTTATTTACGTTTTTTTCAATTTTCTGAGAAAATGACTATAGCGTGTATTTTACATACCTTGAGAGTATTACAGTGTATAGAAGCACTTGTAGGGCAGGTTGTTTGTCTGAAAGGCTTAAAACATCCGTGTTCAGGAGTTCTAAGCTGTCATATTTGTTAAGGCTAATGGACATGTCAGTGCCATTCCTACATATAGAGTCTACTGGCTCTATGATATTTCATTTCAATTTACTTGTCAGCTAACCTATTATTTTTTACTGATGTTGGCTAGTCTCACATTAATATATAGGTTATGCTACAACATTGATCATTAAGGTATTAAACTTTATACAAGTAAATAAAAAATTTAGGAAATTTGAAGTGTAATATAGGAATTGCATAAAAATGAACAGAGACAAGATTGGGACACAGACATGCTATGTACATCAACATACCTTTTAGTACATTGATGTATATAGCATGTCTGTGTCCCAATCTTGTCTCTGTTCATTTTTATGCAATTCCTATATTACACTTCAAATTTCCTAAATTTTTTATTTACTTGTCTCTTGTCATTTTTTTACTATTGTAAGCAATAATTCTCTCTAGCATGTGCTCTCCATATCCATAAACATCTGACCAAGTGTTGAGCTACTGTATAAATGTGTGATTAGTACTGAGGGGCGTGGTTTGCTTGCAAGCAGCAGCTGCGTACACTTTGGTCTATAAGCAAACCTGCTAGCAACGTACTATCAGTCACCAGCGCTTTGGCTTGGTGGTATATAGTATCGTGGTAGAATAGTGTGCCGTTTCTCCAGCAGACGGTATATAAGCATAGATACTATATTGTATCTACGATATAAGCTTACCGAGGTACATACGTAGAGGCAGAGCCAACACACTGTACGCGTGTGCAGTGTTCTGACGGTGAGAGTAGCACAAGAATCGTCAACACATCTCTGTTTTGCTTATGTAGTACTAAGTGCTAGTTGCTATACAAATCGTCAACACGTTCTCTATCAGCCAGTTCACTCCGTGCCTAGTTGTTACGCGCTAGTTGCTAAGCTTTTGCTAAGCTTTTGCGCATGCGCGGCTGGTGTAAATGACGCCATTAATGAGTCTTGTCTCATGACGTAATCGTTTTATTGTATGACGCAAGCTAACTATATACGTAAAACGTATGTAATATGCACGTACATTCAAAATGAATTACGTCATCGCTATATATATATGTACATGTATTGCATTGAGAGGAGTGTTAACATCATTATTACAAGAATCACAAGGGTTAATAACATATGCTTTTGTCATGTTGCTATTAGCGATGATATCTCTACACATGCTAACTTTCAGGTTGATGGTTACCATGGTTGCTGAGTTTTGCTCATTAGTTATCCTCATTCATAATACATTGCTGGGAGAGATAACGATCAGTAGTACATGAACTACAAGGGTTAACGAAAAAATCATACCTCTATTCCCCAGTACGTATTGATATACTTCCACATACAAAGATTCAATTCCATTGATTTTATGGTTATTGAGTTACGCTTCTTCAAGAATAATAATAATAAGAAGAAGAAGAAGAAGATGAAGAACATGGCAAAAATGTGAAAAGCACTTTTTGAGATATTACGCATATTTTACATCACAGATAAACCAATTTTTGTTTCATGGTTATTTTTCACCTATTCTTCACCTTGATATCATTAAAAGTGAAATCAACTTCAAATTGAAAGTGAAAATGAACAAAATGCTTATATATGGTTTTCAATGGGGATAGACCATAGCAATCCCTATATACACAGTACTACCGTACTGTGTGATACCACTATATTATATATAAGTTAGACACTGAGTCCAAGGGATCTACGCAAATTCAAAACCACGAGGGCTCTCAGTAGTGACCCGAGCATAGTGAGGGCACTACGGATAGCCCGGGGGGTTTTGAATTGCGTAAATCCTGCGGACTCGGTATCTAACTTGTTTAGTGCATTGCACTTGTTTTATCAGTGTTTTGTAATCTTGTTTACATGTACAGATGAACATGTGCATGTTGATTTAGGTCAATATTGAGCTCATGTTAGATTTGTAGGTCAATATTGAGGTCTCAGGTCAATACTGGCATAAGTTAGTATAAATTATATATGTGAAGACAGGTCAATACTGGTATCAGTAACTCATAACTGACCAATCAGATTGGATGGCAATGCACTAAATTTGGTGGAGATGTGACTCTCCATTATAATGCATGTCCTGAAACTACAATGTTTAACATGACGATGCACTACCTACCATGAAACTGCTATGGTCTGTCTCTCTGTCTGTTTATCTGATGCAATATTTCTCAGTAACGTTACATGTTGAAATATCTTCTGCGCAACACAGTACAGACTTTTATGAGATTGGATTTCACTATAGATGCTTCATTCAAAGGTTATGGCATTATTTGCTTACTGTGACATCCTACTGCACTGATGTAGAAACCTTTGACAGCAAAACCTTCTAAACTTCTATAAAAAGCCAACAATAGGTTACACACTATCTGGAATATGAGTCAATGTAGGGGTCATTTGCTGATCAAGTGTCTCTGTCCTATACATGTACTTGTGTTATTATACATGCTAGTTGCTATCCGTGTAGCCAATCAGAATCAGCTGCAGTCCAAACTGTCTATGCCACTGTCACACTAGGAGCCTACTGTTGGCTAGGTATAAGTGCTAGTTGCTAAGCCAATCAGAATCAGCTATAATCTAAACTGGTCTATACCAGTTAGACACACTTGTTGTTGCAAAATAGAAAGCCTTGAGCCCTTAGTAGCATCCTCACTACACTTGGATGCTACAGCTCAGGGCTCTTGGCTTTGTATTTCCCTCGACTCCGTGTCTAATATACACATAAATCACTCTAAACATGAGCCTGCTGCCAATGATACCGTCAAGATATAACGTTTTTCATCACTTTCAATATGCCCAGAAAATAACCTTGACTCAATAAATGGCATAATTTGATGTATCATATGTCCAAAATATATTATAACGTCTTCCAGACCCTCACTGTCAGCATTCACGTCGGATCATCACTCACTGGAAGATATGTCAGAGGTCTCCTTGTTGGGTGTGTCTCCCTGTCAAATCATATAAAGGTAAAGGTATTCTTATGCAGAGATAATGCATGTATTTTCATGTATACATATAGAGTGAAATTATAATCTTTCCACTTTCAATATCTTGATGCTCACCGCTACGTATATAGTATATGTTCATGCTGAGATTTGATGATCCTTTTCTACAACCAGATCAGACCAGCAGTGCATTTGAATACATGAGTGAAATCAGTAAGTGTGTAGTGCATTGGCATCATCTACCTTCAGTTCTACAGTTTAGCTTATGAAGTATGATATGTACATGTGTCATACATTTTGCAGGTGAAGAGGTCAGAAAACTGTGGGAAGATGCAATGACCAGAGGATACATTGAGTCAGCTCTCACAGTTCTCATATTTGTGGGTGTGATGGGATCTGGTAAGACACTCTTTAAGCATCTGGTGCTGGGCCTCCCCGTCCCTGAACACAGTCCCTCCACACCCCTAGCTGAGTCCTCCATCCGCTCCATGTCCATATGGCAGGTGTCAGTAAGTGGAGAAGGCAATGTAAAATGGTCTCTTGTGACACCAAAGGACATGCTGGACATGGTTGGTGATGCAATTAAGACTGGAGAGGTACCAGTTCTTGATTCATCATGGGAGGATATCATCCAACTTTCTTTCAGTCAGTGCACTGGTCTTGATGAACTTTTGCAGTTCATGGAGGATATGGATTACCAAGAAATGCCCAAACACGCAGAACAGCCATCAGATGTGATAGATAATGCATCTGAACAGCAATTGGCAGAATTAGATGGCAGCTTTGGACAAGTACCAAGGAAATCAAAAGGCAAAGACATAAGTTTGAATTCCACTACTGCTCTCTCAAGTCAGTTTGTAACAGCTCTAAAAGAAATTGACATAGATCAGAAACTAATGCAGAGAATCTCGGAGTCACCTGGGTGTAAGAAACTAATGGAAATAGACTTTGTCTATATTGTTGATAGTGGTGGGCAGCCACCATTCAGGGAGATGCTCCCTCACTTTGTCCACGAGTCTTCTGCCTTTGTATTGATGCAGAAATTGAATGAAAGTTTGGGATTTAAACCAGCCATCAAGTATCGAGGAGAGGGCAGTAAGTTGCATGGTGTGCCTTACCCATCCCAGCTAACGAATCAGGAGGTACTGTACCAGTACTTCCAGGCAGTCCAATCACACAACTCCAGAGTCTTTGTAGTAGGAACACACAGAGACCTTGAAGATCAGTGTGAAGAGTCAAGAGAAAAGAAGAATCAGATGTTGCTAGAGGCCTTCCGACCAGTTTTAGGTCAACGCATTGTTCTTTATCAACCTGGAGATCCCGACCAGTTCATGTTCCCAGTGGACAGCAAAACTCCAAAGTCCCAAGACCAGAAAACAGCACAGGTCTTCAGAGAGGCAGTCATGAAGCTTTGCTTGGGGAAAAAGGTTAAAATTCCCTTGCCATGGTTTGTTCTTGAGCAATTGCTGCGGCAGCTTGCTGAGAAGTTACATACAAAGGTATTGAGCATAGAGGAATGTTATGAGGTAGCTCATAGGAAGTTGCACATGCCTCAAAATGTTTGTCAGGCTGCCATCGAGTACTTGGGAAATCTCAATATATTTTTCTACCGTCCGAGAATTCTTCCACAAGTCGTCTTCTGTGACTCTCAGGTTATTCTAGATAAGATCACAGAGCTTGTCCGCTGTAGTCATGAGCTGAAAGGCAGCAGGTCAGGAAGTCTGCCACAGAATAGACAAGGTGGTGAGTGGCTAGAATTCCGAGACTATGGCAAAATCACTCTTAAGCTCCTGGAAGAATTTCCTTCACATTACAGGGTTGGCTTGTTTGCTATACCAGACTTCCTCAAGCTTCTTCAGGGTTTACTGCTCAGTGGTGAGTTAAAGAGTGGTGAGCATTTCATGCCAAGCGTGCTTCCAGACCTCCCCTTGGAAAAGGTTGCAGAGAATCGTGTGATGGCAGATCACCATCCTGCACCCATGACCATCCACTACCCTAAAATGTGGCTTCCAGTTGGAGTTGTGCCGTCACTAGTAGCCTACCTACAGAACCACTCTGAGTGGACACCAGTTGCACGTGGCGGCAGACCAGCCTGCATGTATCGCAACTGCATGCAGTTTGAATTGCCAGGGGGGAAGCCAGGGAAAGTGACCTTGATTGACTCCACCAAGTTCTTAGAGATCCATGTTCAAGCCTCACTCAAGGTGGCCCATAAAGTGTGCCCTCAGCTCCAAGAAATGGTCCTGTCTGGCCTCAAGGAGGCACACAAGTCACTGCACTATGACCCACCTACTGCAGAAGAGGGGTTCTTGTGTTCTGGAGAGTGTGGCAACAGTGAAGTCCACCTTGCTACCTTGTCTGCAGATAGGGAGACATGGAGGTGTTTTGAGGACCCATCTGTAGGAGATGACCTGAACCACAGACAGACAATCTGGCTTAGTTCTGTCCATGATAAAGGAGATGGTTAGTGCTTGGTGATGTTGGTGCTACCAGCATTCTCACCACGAAACTACAGTCAGAGATGTTTTGCCCATGACTGTAACTCAGTGGAAAGAGTGCTGGTAGCAGAAATCAGACCTAGTTCTGGCTTTTTTCTTTCACTATACCATACATTATTTTTATAATGCATTACATAGGATTGCAGCCTCCAGTAGAAAAGACACCTCGACTTGGTAAGTATTTGTATGCTGCCTACATTAGAGCAAACAGACACCTAGGAGCAATTGGCATCTTTTGCTATTATAATAGTGAGTAGTGATCTTAAATGACACTGATATCCACTTTTGATTGCAATTAATTACCCATCACCTACTATAAATATTTTACAGTCATGTAATCCCCTTAATTCTACGTGTATACCTCTTTCTCTATCCCTACAGACCAAGTCCCTGGTCCCTCTGGTATTTTACATGATCCTACCACCTCTCTCAAGCGAAAAATTGGTTGGTATATTTTGAAATCATGACATATTACTGCAATGTATATGTTCATGTACTTCATTGATAGATGCTATTGTATGTACTTGTGACTCACAATACAGAATGTGTTTTATATACTGTGTAACATATATCTTCTAGCTGTTGAAGAAAAAGTGGCTGAAACACCTCACTCAAAGAGGCCTTGCCATTGTAAGTTACAACACACAGCATCATACTGCCAGGGCAGCATATAATCTCCTTGGTAACACCTCATATAAATGGTCCAGAACATAAATGTTTTGCCCTGAAAGCCTTTATGCAGTCCACAACCAACCAACAAGAAGTTTCCACATTACCTGCTATACATTCTAGAAACTTGGCTTCATGTATGTTATTATAGGTATCCTCTCTTTGTTACAGATCCCTCATTATCATTTCTACACAAACATGGAAAGAAGCATTCTCCAGAGCCTCCAGCTAAGAGACCTAGGATAGACCTTGGTATATAATAGTGCATATACTATGTTTAAACATCACTGTAGAGTGTATATGCACACACCTTCAGCTCATATACACTGCAGTACTAGTTTTACTGTATGCATACCTCTTCACAGGACAAGTAAAAGTAGAACTCCATCAGTTACAAGTCTTACGCTGCAGTGAAGGGAAAAAGATCAAAGTGATGGATACAGTGTCAGGAAAGTGGGAGGACCTGGCACTAGCTCTGCATTTTGATGGACCTACACTTCATACAATCAAGAAAGATTCACCCCTCTGCTCAAAGACAGCATGCCGTACCGTACTACAGAGGTGGTTGGAGGGGAAGGGGAGACAGCCTGCCTGCTGGGATGTTTTGCTGGAAGCATTGAAAGATGCAGAATTTGGAGTGCTTGCTGGAGAGTTGACTGAAGCTCTGCAGGAACTGTAGCATTAAAAATTTTCTGCTACAATCAATTCATATATCTAGTATGTATGTGCACGTGAATGTATACTTGATCATACAGTGTTTTGTGCGAGTACTCGATCACGTAACCTTGACGTACGTGAAACGGGGATGAGAATCGCGTAACCGTAACGCTACTTGTGATAATGGCAAAAGAGCTAGCAACCTGTAGTGTGAAAGTTGGCAAACTGCTCCCTGCGTGCATTGCAGGTCTAGGACTGGACTGTTACACAACTGCCACAAGGATACCACTCCAAGGAGAGCTCAAACAAAGGCAAGCTCACTACAACCATGCATCTGCTTGTTTCATGCAGCCTCGTATAAAAGAATTGTGATGCTAGAGCTATAAATGATCTGCAGGCCAGAAGATTTCATAGTCACAGAATTGACTAGTGATGGTCAGTTTGCCACCTTGGATGGCACTGCCAGCCCTCATCAAACTGATACCACTGCACCCCAGGAGGGTGAGGGTTCACACAGCTACCAGTGGATTGCCACACAGGACCACAATATTCAGCCACAGGACAATGATACAACTAATCCACTAGCCAATCCCAACAAATGTACCACAGACAAGTTGGAGTCACACTCTGTATGTGAGGGGCCACTGGGTGACCACCAGAGACCACAAGAAACCACCAGCCCCCACCTGGACAAACTGGTCACCAGTGATGTGTACCAACAGCTTGTCTCCATGGCTGCACTCTACAGTGCCATACCCTCTACTGAGCCACCCTCTACTGAGCCACCCTCACCAGTCAATTTAGGTGAGAGCCGTGACTACACAGACAGACATATGGCACAGTGCATTTGCCCTATTCCCTCCCGGATGTGTTACTGTGTGTACAGGTGTAGTGGAGGACAAGAGTGAGAGAACCAGACTGCACCGAGCAGTGAGGCTAGCCTTCCCTTATCTCGGCACTGCTACACAGACTAATAGTGACACTGTGAGACACACACACACACACACACACACACACACACACACACACACACACACACACACACACACACACACACACACACACACACACACACGATAAAACTATCACATTCTCTGTCTCCTCTCTCTATAGGGTAGTCGTGAGATCCATGTTTCTGTGGATACCAACTACCCTCGCCTGAGGGACCTCCTGGGACACCATGAGGCATGCAGGTAGGTGGGTGAGGAAGGTGGGTACTGTCTACATGTTGTGGTATAACTGGGGAGTGGATAGGGAGCTGTCTCCTGTGTATTAGGTTGTTGCGATTCCTGAATGTGGACCGAGAGAGTGGGTGTGGTCTTCTGCTGACCCCTGACCCCTGTAAGAAGCATCGTACAGAGGTGATTACTGATCACTCCATTCCCCCCTCACCCCTCCCCCTCACCCTCACAGGTACATCGGACACTCGGTGAGCTATATGGCCATATGGTAGTCACTCATGCCCACTCCTCATCAGCCACACCTTCTGCCAAGAGAACTAGGACTGACAGTGGGGGAGGTGGGCAGGGTCAACAGATCTCGGTCCAGTTCCGCTCCAGAACGAGACATAAACAGACCAAAAGGGGAGGCACAGAGAAGGCGGAGGTGTTTACTAAATTTGTCCTATGTAAAGAGAACATAGTAAGTGGCCTAATGGGCTCCACATGAGTTGACTTCAACTATACATACAGTGATCCTACATACAGCCTTTGTATGGAGTAGCAATGTGGCTATTGATGTGGTATTAGTCCTCCTCAGGACCTTCCCATGAGAGACCACCTCTATTTCCTTGTACAGATGCACATACACACATGTACATGTAGATCCTCTCCCTTCATTGAGTTACCACCTCTGAGGGGAACTTGGGAGTGATCTCTCAAAAGAGAGACCACTCCATGTGACCCTCATCTCTTACCTCATACCAATACACCTTGTGTAATAGATGCATGTAGTGTGTGCCCTACCTACATCACATGACATCACATGACACAGGAGACACTGGAGGCTTTGAGCATGCTGGCACGGGCAATGGACTGCCACACCTCACAACTGGCCTATGCTGGGTCCAAGGACACCAGAGCTATCACCACCCAATGCATGACTGTCAGGTGACTATCATGTGACTGTTAGTTCCCTACTGACTACACTTAAATTCCCCAGGGGAGTGACCCCCTCACAACTTTCTGCTCTGGGCCCCCTATCTCACATATCTATTGGCAACTTCCAGTCTGTTCACAGACATATACGACTGGGGGAACATGGAGGGAACCACTTTAATATTCGTATCCGGAACTTTGGTCCCCGGGGAGCAGTAGACCCCCAAGTACCACTGGAGAAAATTGTAAATGAATGTGTCCTGTCACTGGAAGAGAAGGGGTTCGTGAATTATTTTGGCCCCCAGAGGTTTGGCTACCCCAGGGAAGTAATGTCTCCTCATATTGGACTGGCAATGCTCCAGGGAGATCATGTGAGTGTGTGTGTGTTTGTTATGTGGGTGACAATAAGAAAGAGAAGGAAATTGGGGGAGAAAGAAAGAGTGCAGATTGCGGGAGGCTTTTGTCCATTTCCCTACATGTGGCTGCCCAGGTGTCCGTGTGGGCTTGACCTAGGTCACAGTCCCCATGGGCCCCATGATATGTTGAATGCATGTGCATATACACTGGTATGACATGCACTATGTTGTTTCAGCGATTTGGCAATTGTTAGATTTTTCGTATCAGCTTTGTCTGTATACTAAATGCCGATCATCAGGGGAGTACCCAAGCTACTCTATGCCAGCCACGAGTTTCGGTCCCTTTAACCTCCCGACTCATGACCAGCAGTAGCAGGGGCGGGACCACTCCCAAAAAAAAACAAGGAGTCCGGCAGTTTTTGCCTATAAGCTCACGTGTCACGTAGATTATAATATGTCATAGTTTATTGCATTTGATGGCAAGTTTTACTAGTGCATATATACATGTACATATCTATCAAACAGTAGCATGCTAACATACATGTACATTATGTTAAACCATGCAGAACGCACCTCGGTATTGCAGTTTCTTTTGACAAACTAAAGGCTAACTGGTGGTGTGTAGGTTTTATAGGGCAGGCTTTTGTGTCATGTGGTCTATGGAATGCCATGTTACTACATTGCATGTGTGATAATGACATGATGTGGTTAGGTGGAAGGGTAAATGTAGACTCAGTGTGCACAGGCTACCTTGTGTGTGTGTGTGTGTGTGTGTGTGTGTGTGTGTGTGTGTGTGTGTGTGTGTGTGTGTGTGTGTGTGTGTGTGTGTTATATTTGTTTCTCCTCTGGTGAGGGTGTTTGCAGATGAAGGCTGTGGACTTACTGCTCAGTCCCCATGGAGACAGTGATCCAGTACAGGAAGCCAAAAGGTCACACCCACCCTGCCCCCCACACCTCCAGTACATATTGACAGGAGACCCCACCCCCATGTCTCTACAGGTATTTCACAGCTACTCAAGATGCAGTTGGCTGCCTCCAGCGCATGCCAGATCACATGACTCGAGAGAGGCTAGTTCTCAAAGCCCTAAACTGCCATGGATACTCTGACTATGGCTGTACTCGTGCTCTCTGCAACATACCCTACAACTCAAGGTCTGCACTGCACATACTAGTACTAATGTATGTAGCCTTGTCTTCAAGCTTTCTCCTCTGCATGAGTACAAGTAGAGTACACTTGACCTTGTTGTACAGATGTAGGAAGGCCTGCCTGTATGTATAAGCAGCAGTTTGGCAAAGGCATACATGCCAGCAGAAAGAGGCACTAAATTTGTCCCAGACAAACGGTACAGTGATGTTCTCTGTGTCTTCTGCTGTAGGTTGTTGTATGTGCACAGTTTCTCCAGTCTTCTGTGGAATCACTTGGCCTCATTCCGTGTCAGAGAGTATGGAATGCAGCCAGTGGTTGGAGACCTTGTCCTGAGACCAAACCAGACAGACAGCTCTACACTCAGGTAACCAACTGCTAGAAGTGCTGCATGAGTATCTCTTCTAGCCCAGCCCCTAGCTCTGGAACAGACTAAAGTATGAATGTGTCATTTGGTATAGGTAGGCATCGGTGTGTCCTCATTAGTGTGTCTACAATGACATAACACACCACTGTCATATGACCAGCCAGTGACAAGCCCATGTCCTACTCTTGACAGAGATACTGTGTATATGCTGACATCGGCAGATATTGAGAGTGGGCAGTACTCTCTGAGAGATGTTGTCTTGCCAACTGTTGGCACGGCAACAGTACTCCCCGGAAACAGAACAGCTGACAAGTAGGTTTGTTGACTTTAGTTCATGAGTCCCTTCTGTTTAGACAACCAATACAAGTCACAGGAGCAGAGAACTAGGTCCACTAGTTCACCTACATGCACTTACTACATGTAGAGCAGTGTTGTGTATGTCACTACAGGTTGTCTTCAGTTCTGTCAGAAGTGGGACTCTCCCTCAAGTCATCAGGTACAGTGGAGCTGCCACCTTCTACTATCTCTCACACTCCCCTCCCCCTCTCCTCACAGACTAAGGAGACTGGCTATGTCTTCATCTGGTGCCTACAGACAACTAATCCAGTTCCCTAGAAATATGCATTGGAGAATAGTGAGGAGTGATGCATATGGTGGGGAAGGTGTGAGAGAGAATATGGGGGAGGGCGTGAAGAGGGATGATGGGGAGGGTGTGAAGAGGGATCTAGAATTGGAGATGGGTCTGCCTTCATCCTGCTATGCTACAGTCATGTTGAGGGAATTAATGAAGACTGACTTGTGACATGTCATATAAGGACATACAACATCCATACACACTATCATCACATGATAATACAAATGTAGCACAGCCACACACAGTCACACACACACACTACTGCCACACGATGTCAAGTTGTCATTTTATGTCCAATGCAGTAACATTGCATTTCAAAGTCAGTTCATGTGTAGATTGTGATATACAAGTGACCTTTCACCTCCACGTCTGGTGGTAGTTCATCTGTTGACCTGGTCAAAGTCCAGAGGCTGGTAGTCAGGAAGCCATTGAGTGACCTTCCTCCTCAGCTCGGCCCTGCGGACCTCTTTCTCATGTTCCTCCCTCGACAGGGGAACATAGCACTGCCATGACAACAGCACCCTTCTTTTCAGCCTTCTGTAGAAACAAATGTGAACAACAAATGGACCGGTCATTCCAGAATGGTAGACCTTAGAGAGAATGGGCTAGACCCCATACCACGCTTACCCCAGTCTGACTAGGTCTACTTGTGTATCATGTACAGACTGTGAGTGAAGACAGCTGACCTGGTGTGGTGTATCTTGGCCCTCATCTCTCTCTCCCACCCCTCCCTCCTGGAGGTACAGGTGGCCCTCTGCCAGGCTCTGAACACCGCCCTAGACAGCAGTACTCTGGCCCAGTCCTCACATACTGCCTCCACACACTGCCAGTGATGGAGGTACTGCATGGAGACAGGCACAGTAAGACAGGATTCAATTCAAATAATGGACACCTCAATATGTGGGACATTTTGTTGACTAGCCTTGTACCCAGGCTGTTATTGTGAGGGAGAAATAAGAGCCCAGGTACAAGGTTGCCCCAAGTGACATGATTTAGCCCCTAAAAATAGAGGCTACTTCAATGTTTCCCAGATACATATTCACACCTCTCAGATACCACGATACGTGTACCTCTCTCCATCCCTGCCATGCCCTTCTCTTTAACATCCTGTGATGCAGGTTGTCAGCTGCTTGCTCTCTTTGGCTCAGTCTCCTCCTCACCACCTCCTGCCACCTACTTACAGCCCTCTGCAACCTGCACACAGTCACATACACCATACACCATTGATGTGTCCTTGTTTCATCTCAAGTCCTGACTAGTCTCCACTGCTGTGTATGTTGAGATGAAATCTGACCTCCAGTGTAGGTGGAAGTGATCTGCTGTCTTCCTCTGTGCCTTCATCTCCTCCATGAACATCTTCCATGGCCTCATCCCCCTGCCACGCAGCAGACTGGCTGTATAGTGAGTCACAGCCAGTGTCCTCTGCTCCTTCTCTCTCTTCTGTCTCTCCAGTTTCTCCAACTCCCTCTGGAGAACATTTACAGTTCAAGTAGGACAAGGTCAGTTTTGAGCCACCAATGTAAATACCTGCTTGGCTATTTTTCTCTCCTCTCTACGTCTTGCAGCCAGGGCCTCCCTCTCCTGTCTCTCCTGCTCCTTCTTCTCCTCCTCCTCCCTCCTCGCCCTCTCCTCCCTCTCCCTCTCCCTCTCTTTCTCCCTCTCCTGTCTCCTCCTCCTCCTCTCAGCAATAGCCTCTGTCCTAGCCTGCATCCCTTGTAGAAAGAGAGAGACAGAATAGCAATGACTGGTATACAGTGGAGACTACTCAGCAAGAGAGTTTTATCATTAAATGTTCTGGTACCTGACATAGGAATGGATTTGGTCACTGGTTTGGGTTGAGGACGAGGTGGCCAGACTGCTGGAGGTACACAAGTGATTGGTTTGCCGACTGCTCTCCCTCTGTCTTTCCCTCCATCTCTCCTTGAAAGTGCCTTCTCCTTTCCTTCATCACCACCCTCACCTACTTCCCTCTCACCCCTCACCACCTCCTCCCCTCCCTCCCCATCCCCTCTCACAGGGACATCTGGTGTTCTATGAACAATACCTCTCCTCGTTCTGGGGTTGTGGTCTTTACATTCAGACTCCTCCCCCTCATTGGTTTTGGGTGGAGCTACTGATGAAAGGAGCTCATCCTGCAATATCCAGCATCATTAAAACAGTAAAACCTGAATATGGTTAGCTCAGTCTCATACAGACTGACTGCTTTGCACAAATGATCACAAGACTATTGCCACAGATCACATGACTCTACATACTGACCACATGTTTCCTTGCTGCCTGCCACATAACTGGAGGTGGGGTCTTCCTACTGGTCCTCCTGTGACTACCTCCCACTGTCCCCTCTGATCTCCCAGCAGGACTGGGGAGGGGTGATGTCTGTGGTGGCAAATCTTCGTCTCCTTCTTGCTCCTTCTCCCTGGCTGTCACTGACAGTGTGGCAGCTTCCAAGAAGGCTTGCACCCTCTCTCTGTGTTTCCTCTCCTCCTCCTCCCTCTCCCTCCTCCCCCTTTCTCTCCCCACCTCCATCACCCACCCACCCACACATCTACACAAAAGTTGCTTGTGATAGTGTTTCACAGCCACACCAATCAGCCTAAGGAAGAAAGAGAGAGAAATGAAATAATGACACACACAGTATGTTAGACCAAAGCACAACATTTCCTCTGTAGTGAGAGGTTGGTACAGCTATGGAGATGCTGCCATGCTCACCTCCTCTCTCTCTGCATCTCTCGGGCCACTCTGTTCTGGTCCCTCTTCTCCTGCTGTCCCCTCACATATCCCCTCCACACTCCCCACACCCTCACCATCACGTGCCAGGCCCACCAAGCAGCTGCCCGGCTTAGCTTGCCTCTCTGCTCCGTCACCACACCATACCATGTTGAGATGGCATGACGTAGAATCTATGACAGTAGAAGTGGATATGTACATGTATGTAGGGCACAGTGGAACCACTATATTGTAGGAGTGAAGGAGTGTTCTGATAAGTGGGGTGTTGTGATTAGTGAGGTGTCCTGATAAGTGAGGCATCCTGATAAGTGAGGTGTCCTGATTAGTGGTGTCCTGATAAGTGAGGTATCCTGACTTCATGGGTTGAAACATGTCATTTGAGGCAGCAAGTGTCCTCCTGCTGAAGGCATCCTACCAGTGCAACCCCAGACTGGCAGGGTCTCCCTCCAGGAAGAGATAGGGTCACATAGAAGAGCAGTAGAAGGGTGAAGGTCTGTGAAGTGTGGGTTGGTGTCATTAACCTTTGACCTCTCCTTTCTCTCCGAGAGCTCCACCTCCTCCAGTTGTCTGATGAGTTCTGCTCTGTTTTCTCTCCTCTTCCTCTCCCTCCCCTCCCCCCTCACACACTCCCTGGCACACTCCATGACTGCCTCACGCTGAGTCACACCAAACACTGGGGATAGGTGTGGCTTTCCACTGGACACACCCACTGAACAGTGCCTAAACACAAGAACACACATCATTTACTGCAAATCACTCATACATGTACCTCATACACACATGCAGGGCACAGCTGCCTCAGTAGCTCATCACATAGAATGCAGCCCAAAAATATGGGTTAAATCATTCAAACTCTGTTCTGTTGTGTTGACTTATCTTTCCAAGTATCTTTGCATGTATTGATAAGAGCCTTGGAACTACAATGATACTGGACATTAGGGAGGCAGGAGATGTACCTTCTCTTCCTCTCTGTCTCCTCCTGCACTTGTCTCCTGATGGCTGTCATCTGTTCTGTCACCATCGCCTCCTCTCTTCTCCTCCTCCTCCCCTCCTCCCTCTCCCCCTCCCTCACCAACCTCTCTGCCTCCTGCCAAGCCTCCTTCTCCCGTTGTCGCTGCCTCACTTCTTTCTTCTTCTTCTCATCTCTAGCTTGCCGACGCTCACGTACCTGTAAACATGTACATAGAGTGGAACCTCTCTGATCTGAGAGGGGTGAGGTGTCTTGAGTGATGCAATGTGAGGTGTTCTGAGTGATGTGAGGTATCCTGATTTCACCAATTGGAAAGTGCATGTGTATGCAGACATTGTCCAATCTATACAGGTGTGTGGCTTCATTTCAGGGGTAATGGTTTCCCCTGCACACCAGCTGTGAAAGACTTGTGACAATTTGTATGTACATACCTGTCTGTGTCTCATTTCCATGGTAACACGTGGGTCACAATGTCCTCTTTTATTTCCTCCCCTCCCCTCCCGTCCACCTCCCTCTCCTGCTGAGCTGACAGTCTTCTTCATGAGTGCCTGTACAATGGAGTCCACCTTCTCCCCCACCTCTCCCTCCCCCCAGTCCTGAGTGGATAGGAGGTCACCTTCTAGTTGGGGGTGGGTCAAAAGGTTGTCGGAATTTGATTTGTGTCGCTTATTGAATGCCAGCAAGTGGCCGAGGGATTGAGAGTGTGCCTTTGTGTTGGATGTGTTACTTCGGGTACTAGAATATGGCAGATGACTACTAGTGTCATAATTTGAATTTGAATTCAGGCAGTCTACAATGCGTGCATCAAATGGTAGATCAGTAATGGAAGTAAGGAGACCAGTGGAAGGCAGGAGAACAGTGGGGGCAGGACAGCCTGGGATGATGTCCACAGCATCATATGACATCAGGTGAGGGACAGAACGAGAGAGAGTACCTCCCTCCACTCCACTCCTGTAGAATCAATGAACACACTCTTTGTACCAAGGCCCATGCAACACATACCAGTGGCTCTTGTCTGATGGTGTGATGTTGGCAGCAGGAGGTAGCAGAGGGTGGCCACAGGTGAGTGGGTGAGAGGTCCTCCCACCCAGCGAGGAGGGAGAAGGAGAGGTCTGTACGTTGTTCTCATCACGTAGCCAGGACTGAATCAGCTGCTCCGCTGGTGAACGAGACGAAATGGAGATACAAAGTCTAAATTATAGCTAGGCTCTTGTACACGTACACTCTCCAGAGGTGAAAGCATAGAAAACACACTACCTTCGGACAGTGCACTATGCTGCATTCCACGTCGGCAAGCTTTATGTATGGACAGACAAGCGGTGGTACTCTATATAACGCACACCGCAATTTACCCGCCCCTTTTTCAAACTGGCCGCGCCGTTCTTCGTTCTGCATAGCGCGCGCATGCACGGGGACATAGGTACATGTTTGAAGGTGTAAGAGAGCATCATCTGAAGGAATGCAAGCAGGTGTCAGAAAAGAGGGTAGGGTGGTATGGTAGTGCAACATGTATATACACAGGCAAGGTCGTGACTGAGGTGAGAGAGAGAGAGAGGGACACACAACACACACAGGACGGAGGGAAAACTAGTATCATCTCTGGACAATCACATCAACAACTGACGAGCCTTCAAGAGGCCCTCGAGTCGGGTCTTTATGACTGTAAGTTCTCTTATCTCTCTGAGTCCTCACCCCATCCATCCCATTAGTGGTAGCCATGTTCACAGGGAGGTGGGGTACTGAGCCTTGGAACGGGGGCATCTTGAAGTTAAAGTGGTCCAGCTGGTCGGGAAATATCCGATTGGCCCCGAAAAATGACTGTTGGATCCCGTTGGGATATGAGTAGTATGTCTCTCCCATC
Organism: Theonella swinhoei; assembly: GCA_963970385.1. NCBI lineage: Eukaryota > Metazoa > Porifera > Demospongiae > Tetractinellida > Theonellidae > Theonella > Theonella swinhoei. The sequence continues at coordinate 6,459,153 of OZ019950.1, forward strand.
GGCACCGAGGAGTCTACTGGTAGTAGAACACCAAATGGTTGTCCCCCACTTGTATTGTGAGGGGATACCACTTGAGGGGGGGAAAGGGGAGTGAGGTTAACTGTAGTGTCCATCTTGTAGCTGGTGGAGGGAGGGAGAGCCATGGGGATGTTGGTGCGGCCCATTGCAGGTTCTGTGATGGGGTGAGGGTGGGAGGGAGGGAGGAAGTCGTCTGAATGGTGAGGAGTGTGGTGTTGTGAGTGGTGGGAGTGTGACGAGTGAGGGTGGTGACGGGACTGGGAGGGACTTCCAAATATCGTACTCATGTCAGTGGAAGAGGGGGTCAAGAGAACACTGTCGTTCCCCTTGCCACCTGGGGAGTAGGGAATTCCAAGGCCGTAGGGGGCACTGGAGAGACGGGTCTGTGACAGAGTGGAGGGCATAGACCGACGGAAGAAGGGGTGCTGTAGTGCATCATATGGCTTCACCCGAGTTTCAGGGTCGTAGTCCAACATACGCAGAATGAGATCTTTAAACTTGCGATAGTCACTGGGCGTGTGGCCGGCTTCCCCCTTACGAATTCCCCCCGGCCCCCCGGTTTCCATCCCCAGGATATCATCCAGGGAACGACTGCCAGGTCTCCTGTACACATCCTGTGGTAAGCAGAAACACTCGGTACATAACCCAAAGTTATTTTAGTTAATATGTGTCTTGGTTTTGGTTAAAGTACACAAACATTGTATGTTTACATGGCCAACTATGTCCTGTTTGTGGAGGTGTCCTCATTCCATGCCACAGTATGGTTCCTGACCACTGACCTTTCTCCCATCTCGTCTCTTCAGTACCCAGTTTCCACCCGGACCTTTCTCGAAGAACTTCTCTGTACGACATCCGGAGGCTCTCTCCAGCACGTGAGCTGGGGGAATACCCAGTACCTCCACTATCTTACACACCTGATCAACCTAGCAGGGAGAGAAGGGGTGGGGAGAGGAAGGAGGAGGTGGTATAGATGGCAACACACACACATATTCCCATCAACCTCAGGACAAACCATGGTTCAATATGGCAATGGAAGGCCACCAGCAGGTTGCACATTGCATGTTTAGTCTACAGCCACGCACAAAGTAAATTATTCTGGACTATATATCTTTACGAGAGCCAAAAAGCCACCAAAACAGCTGTCTATCTGCATACATGCTCTGGGCTCAGTGCTGTGTGGTTCACTGCATGTAGTAGTTACCTAGGATTGTATGTGGGTTAACTCCCACCAACAATGATGCCTATGTCAGCTACAGAAATAGAGTGGCAGTATATACCTGGTCCTTGCCACTGAACAGTGGCTCCCCTGTGTGCATCTCCACCAGGATGCAGCCCAGGCTCCACATGTCGATGGCCAGGTTGTAGGGTATGCCTAGCAGTACCTCCGGAGAGCGGTAGAACCTACTCTGAATGTAGTAGAACATCTGTAGACAGAGAGAACACGGGACACATCACTCAGGAGCATGCTTCATAATACACCCATACAGTCCACTGGACTACCAATTGTACCCACAGTATACCACATACAATGTACTACAGTTACAGTTATGCCTCAATCCACACCCATGGCAAAACCTGAACATGCCACTTGCCACACAACCTGTTTGTCCAGAAGGTGTCCATTACAGGATGTTCTAATTAACTCTAATTAGAGGGGATCAGAGTAATTAGAGGGGTCTACAGTAATTAGAGGGGCTCCACTGTATGTACATCCACTGACCCTCTGTCCCACTTGACAGGAGCTGCCAAAGTCCACAATACGAATGGCACTTCTCTTTGGATTACAGAGGAGGATGTTCTCTGGCTTGAGGTCACAGTGGATGATGTTGAGGGAGGGGTGGGAGAGGAAGAGGAGGGCAGTGCACAGCTGCTGGGCAAACTTGCGAGTGAGGTTGAGAGAGACGCCCCTGAAATTAGTGTTTCGGAGTAGCTCATAGAGGTTGTAGGAGAGGAGTTCAAAGACAAGGCAGAGGTGACTGCGGAACATAAAGTGTCGTTTCAACCGAACTGGAGGGAGAGGAAGGAGTGAGGTTAGAGGTGACTCTGTAGTCAATATTAACTACACACAGCTGTGTGATGTGTGTGTGTGTGTGTGTGTGTGTGTGTCAGAAGCTATACCTATGTAGTATTTGCCATCTGGGTCGTTGTTGTTCAGCATCTCCAGTAGCTTCTTCTCAATGAGGGCCTGCTGGTAGAAGGCCCTCTTGTTCTTGATGATCTTAATGGCCACCCACGTCCGCTCCTCTGTGTCATATGCCTTAACCACCTATTGGAAGGAGGTAACTGGTTAGGCCCCAATAATCACTCCACCCCAACTTTGTAGCACCATATTGAACATGTGTACCCTCATCTTATACTATGGGCAGAGTATGTTGTGGTTGCGGAGCAGGCTCACCCTGTAGGCCCAGTCTATTCATTTGCCCCTCCCTACATTGTATACTATGGGGTGTGGTACCCCGGAGGGGGGTTGTGTTATTGCTGCCTGCCATGCATATGTACATGTACATACACAAATACAATGTACATGTATATTGTCTTGTTTCCATTATTTTTAGCACTACCATCACTACACACTTCAACATTTGTTTTGACTCTTGTATACTGTACTGTTTATGCTCTGTATGTATGCCATATATCCACATGTGCTGCATGACATGAGGTTCTCCATACCTGGCCAAAGGAGCCCTTCCCTATCAGTGACTCAATCTCGTATCTGTCCATCCAAATCTCGCCAGGCCTCACACGGTAGTCGTGATTCTCATCGTCCCACTCGTCCTGCCGACCTTTCTTTTTATCCGACCCCCCTCCCCCTCCTCCGTGAGGACGCTTCTTCTTGGAATAGTAGACCTGGTGTGAGGAGAGGGAGGGGCTGGTAGCTAGCAGGGACTATACTCTAATACATGGACACTGGTACACTCATGCAGCAAAGGAGAGGAGGGCGGGGCTGGTAGCTACTATACTAATACATGGACACCAGTACACTGGTGCTGCACTGAGCAGAGGAGAGGAGGGAGGGGCTGGTACCTAGCAGGGTGTACAGTGCCCCATCCCTTCAGTATACTGATATGTGAAGACTAGTACACTCATGGTACATTGTGGAGAGGAGTAGGAGGGAAGGGCTGGTAGATACATGGCAGGGAACACACACAGTACAATAGTACTAGCATACTGCATACCACACCACAAGGAAACACAGTCATAAACACACAAGGCCACACAGGGTATATAAGTGAGTGAGTTATGCTAAGAGCTGGTATAGTATGTCAGTTGTCATTATCCTGCTATGCACGACACCAGCTGTGATACTGACCAGCTGAACCATTAGAATGTGCTGAGGTGGACAGCATGAATACCAGAGACCACTCAGTGTATTCAGTGTATCAACACACACACATGAATTCCAAATTAAACACACACACACACATATTGCTGTGTCCTGTAGCTTCTGTACGTACAGTGTTAGTAGAGTGTATGTAGTGCCAGTGGAGTGAAACCATTAATAAAAGATACCCTTCTTTCACAACATTCCCTGTTACAACACAGTCTGTGTACAGGAGTTGGAATCCTCAGTACTCTCTTCCCCAAACTACACTGTCTCCTGCTGAGCCCCAGTGTTTAGGATGATGCAATTCACATGCCAAACATACTCCCAAATTAGGAGACTCAATATTACCAGCTGACCATACCAGCATATGTGTAATGTACGAAGGTAGTACTGTACCGAAACACAGTAATGGTTTAATGAGGTAATGTATACACAATGGGACTAGCACATGTACTGTAATATGGTAATGTGTGTGTGTACATATACACTGAGAAATATACATGTACATGTATACACAGTAGTAGGTAATAGGAGTGCCACTGCCAGAACAGGTGTGTGTGTAACAATCATAGGGCAGCTGGCATCCCTTGTGAGAGCACCCTGGGTTTTCCCTTCCCACCACTACACCAGAGGACACCACCACAACACCGGGAGACTGGAGGTACATGTACAGGGAGATGAGACATGCAGCGTGCTAGTGATATCCACATATTAAAGATCGAGGGAGGGGTACTATCTGCCATGGGGGAACACCACACACACACACACACACACACACACACACACACACACACACACACACACACACACACACACACACACACACACACACACACACACACACCAACTAAACTACATGTATGATGTAACATACATCATTAATCTTGCGGTAGGTCTTAATGAGATCCACAGTCAGCTTCCTAAGAGGGGCCTCTGTGTGACTGCGATAGTGCTCTGTCTCACACTTCACCAAGTCTGCCATGTATCCTCGCGGCTGCAGCTCAACATCGTGTAACACCACTCCAGCCATCGAATCCTTCTCTCTCTCTACCATCTACAACTGCTGAAGACAGCTCTGCTGCAGTGTTGTGCTAGTATATAAACCTGTGGACATAGGACCAGTGGGAGGTAAGGAGCTTCATGATAGGCTATGTACATTACAACTAGCTATATCCTGTATCCCACTATCACAATAGATATAAACACTGTACCCACTTCAGAGGAGAAACAATGTGGTGTGTGGTGAGGAGAGTGGTAACCAGACACTCACCACACCTCAACACTGGACTACATCCCTCAACTCTCAACTCTATACATGTATGCAGTGTGGGGTGCCCTACCCTTAGGCTGTAGTGATGTCATCGTGTTTGGTCCTGATTTATACACCTGAGAAGCTGCCAGGTGGAGCATGAAACGATGATGTAATGGATGCCTTACATACAGCAAAACACACACACACACACACACACACACACACACACACACACACACACACACACACACACACACACACACACACACTACAATCAGTATTGGAGGGTCCTTAGAAAAGCATTGTATTGAGAAGCAACTTGTACAATGTATAATATGAGGGTGATGTAGTTGTAGGCATTGAATGGCTCAGTGAATGGCCAGGTGACTGAGGTCCTGGAAGGTGCCAATTTGTCGTGTCAATGGACACATTAGCACCACCAAACACTGTAACCTCCTGACCTGTATTGTCAGTGGCAATGTGTTGGTAGGACACACACTGTAGGACCCTCCCATTCTCTATGCACAACAGAGGGGAGAGGGGGAAGGGGAGAGCAGAGGCTGTACTCATAAGCCTCGAAATCAAGAGAGTTCCAGTGTAGGAGGGAAGGCCTGGAAGTGGTGTAGTGAAGGCACTCACTGACATCAGCTGACCTAACTACACCGGAAGTGGAGGCCATAGCAAGGCCTTATGGGGAGCTTAACATTCCTAACTGGGTGGCTGCTATGTCAACAGTGACATGATTTACACATGTGCAGGAGGAGGTTGCTACTGCTAAGGGCGTGTAGTAGGGAAACTGAGCCATTTAGAAGGTGGAAAGTATGTGATTACTACCAACATGTTGGTATACAAACTCCAGATACTGAAAGTATCTGTACATTCCCACATACTACACTACTGATAGCAGGAAGGGACTTATAGGTAGACCACAGGCTGACAGAGTTAGTAATGCATCGTTTACTCTCCTGTACAGTCTACACTGATACACACACACTAGGTATAGCCTTACCATGTGTCAGCATGGCTGTGTACCATGCTGACATGGTAAAGGACACATGACTCTGGGAGTACAAGCATGATGGGCTGGGGGTCACACCTGATCATTGTTAACCCATCCCATACTACATTAGACACGGGAAAAGCCTCGCGATGCCTTCAATGAGGGATTATTAGGCTTTTTGGGAGGTCTCATGCGGCAAACACACTGTCCTGAACACTTTTCAACTCGGCCGGACACAATCCAATATGGCGTCCGGTGAACGAGCTCGGTCATTTTAAGGGATAATTTCATCACGACGGTCACAAACACATCCTTCATAAGCTTCTCTCAGTTATATTTATCCCTGGAGAGTCGTCATATCACAACTTTGTCCAATAATAAACCTTTTCCCTGACGTAGTAAAGGTGCCGAAGCCAAGAAGCTTACGGCGTGGCTTTATTCACTCACCAAGGCTTGCGCGGCCCCAATTTTCTCCGGGTCGCTGATCTAACAGTTCTTCTCTCTGTCACTGAGGTGTAGCCCGGTCCCAGAAGGACGTAAACAGTCGTACGGAACGCGATCGGCGGACTCCAATGCGAAGTTCTCGCTCAAAACTTTAGGGTAGAAAGCGCGCCAAAAGGCCCGATGATTAACACGTATTTTCTTTCCCAAGTGCGGTTAGCAGATGAGGTATGTGCGCATGCGCGTTGTGCAATTCACGTGGTCGTAAACGTGTAACGGAGTGTAACAAATTGCCTTTTCGGCTCAAAGAGCGACCCCCTTTCCTTTATTTTTGAGCTATGGGAAGACCAAGTGAGTTTAAAGTAGTCTGCTATTCTCTAGTACCCCTACTGTGTATCTACATAGCTAGGTGACTTACAAGGTGTCTTTTTGTGTTAGGTGGAGGAGGAGGTAGAGGAGGTGGGAGAGGGGGAGGCAGAGGTGGTAGGGGCGGTTTTGGAGGAGGGAGGGGTGGCGGTGGTGGTGGTTTTAAAGCTCGTGGTGGTGGACGAGGAGGAGGAGGAGGAGGAGGGAGAGGGAGGGGACGAGGAAGGGGGGGAGGGAGGGGAGGAGGTATGCGTGGTGGTAAGAGTGTGATCATTGAACCACACAGACATGAAGGTGAGTTCTGTACATGTCAGTGTATGTACTATCACTTCACGAGTACCTCTCTGCACCTGTAGGTGTGTTCATAGCTCGTGGCAAGGAGGATGCTCTGGTGACGAGGAACATGGTCCCAGGGGAGACTGTGTATGGGGAGAAGAAAGTCAGTGTAGAGATAGTAAGTTCACTGCTTGCAAGAAATTGACATGAGTTGCAGTGCAGTTGCTCGGGTTTGTGTATAGTGCACGTTCAATGGCCCGTGTCGGTCATGGACCAGGTGTGGTGTATAGTACCAGTAATGGTTATATAGTGCCTGTTTACATAATGCCTCGTTTAAGGACTCAGTGTATGTGCGTCACACTCTCTCTCTCACACACACACACACGCACACACACGCACACACACACACACACACACACACACACACACACACACACACACACACACACAGGGTGAAGGAGAGAAGGTGGAATATCGAGTGTGGAATCCATTCCGCAGCAAATTGGCAGCAGCTATATTAGGAGGAGTGGACAAGATCCACATGAAGCCAGGGTCCAAGGTGCTCTATCTCGGAGCAGCCTCTGGGACAACTGTGTCCCACGTCTCAGACATCGTAGGCCCAGTACGTTCCTCCTCTCACTTAGCCTCGTCCCCAGGCTCTCACCTCGCGTGCACATAATGACATTTGCACCGTCCTAACTTTGCTCTGGTGCAAAGGTCATTATGTGCGCACGAGGGGAGAGCCTGGAGATGAGGCTACCTCTCACTACCATCACTGCACCACTGACACCCTCAGACTCTATCCTAGAGAGGGAGAATGATAGCTTATGAAATCCTAATCCATTGTAGTAGGAAATTGTTGTCCTGATTTGAGGGATGTGGAGTGACTAAAGTCATAAGGGTAGCTAGAGATAGGTGGTCCACTTCATACCTATCTTAAAGCCCGTTCCTCACCATGAGGACATTATCGTGCCCGTATCACCCTCACAGGATGGACTGGTGTATGCCGTGGAGTTCTCCCATCGCTCGGGACGAGACCTCATCAATGTGGCCAAGAAGAGGACCAATATCATCCCCATTATTGAAGACGCCAGACACCCACACAAATACCGCATGCTTGTTGGTAAGGCCCTCACTCACTAAGGGACAGTCACACCATAACTTGGTTAACTGGTGTCCACACTAAGGGGCTGTATTGTGAATCTCCTTCACTGTGTACACATGACCTCACGTGTGAGATATTGTTCATGCTCTTGTCACTCACACAGGAATGGTGGATACAATATTTGCGGATGTGGCCCAGCCAGACCAGGCTAGGATTGTTTCAATCAATGCTCAGAGTTTCCTCAAGAACCAAGGCCACTTTGTCATCTCCATCAAGGTAGTGTAAATCATGTGTGAACTCAGCAGTGAATATCAGAACCTTGTGAAGTATTCATCACTACTCACTAGTGCTGCTGTCTCACAGCCTCTCCCTCTACCTTCCTCTCCAGGCTAACTGTATTGACTCCACTGCTGAGCCTACGAAGGTCTTTGCTGGTGAGATAAAGAAGCTGCAGGCGGACCTGCTGAAGCCTCAGGAGCAGATCACTTTAGAGCCATACGAGAGAGATCATGCTGTGGTGGTGGGTGTGTTCAGGTCAGTCATGTGACTGTTACATAACACCTTGGGTTGGTCATGTGACTGTTACGTGACACTTCAGGTCAGTCATGTGACTGTTATATAACACTTCGGGTCAGTCATGTGACTGTTACCTAACACTTTGGGTCACTGTTACATAACATTGAACTTCTACCGTGTAATGCTGTGTACATTACACCTTAGCCACAGACTGCTAGTGCTACATTTGTGCAGTAGCTAATGGAGGGAGGGTATAAGGGCTGCAGGTTCTGTAAGGACTGTGTGAGACAGGTTTTCTCTACCTCTCTCCTCCCTCTCTCTCTAGACCAGCCAAGAAAGAGAAGACATGATTTCTACTCTCTACTGTCATCTAATCAGACTCTTTATGCACACCTTTACATTTGTACATGTGTAAATCACACAACTTCCCACATGCTCTACTGCACTTGTAGGTACACACATGTATAGCCCTGTTGTTGGAACCTGTTACTGCTATGCATGTAGTGTTCTGGTGCGCCTTGCGTATATAAACCGGTGGTGTGGTGGACAAGCTGTGTGTATTCCCTGCTGATGAGAGCTAACAAGCTCGAAACAGTACTGTCCAGGGATCGCTTAGCTTGTCTCCCTGCCCCACCTGATTTTTTTCATGTATATAATTATATATGGGGGCCATGTGCAGTGAGCCCCATGTACAATGGCATGTTGGTCCCAGCTGGGGATACCAGCTGTGTGGCCGCTTATCCCTTTTAACTTACTTCTGTACATTAAACTGAAGAAGATAATAAGTGACTGATATAAATGTACATATTCCTGACATAAAATAAGTGACAAAGACAGATGGAAGACTGATGAACTGTATAATTATGTATACCAATGGTCATGTATATACGAGATTAGTAAGAGAGTAGACCAGTGTCCTGCATTGTGTAGTGGAGGAGACATGATGGAGGAATATCAGTCCACATCCTGCAGGAGTAGTGAATACAATCCTTAACACTCAGCCCAGGACTCATATTGTCAATATTTGACATTAGACCACAGAAATGTACACAGCTGCATTTTTTTCTATGGACAAACCTCTTTCTTGACTCTGACATCTGTGTCCTCTGTCGCCTTGACCTTCTCATAGTGCTCCAGAGCAGTCCTCAGAGGGTCCACCATGGTCTCCTTCAGCTGAGGGAACAGCTGTACAACAGAGAGAGAGGAGAGATAGCATGCACAAATCAGACACTATATTCTAAGTCACCATTCCTGATCCCTCTATACACGTATCTCTCCCTCACTATTTTACTACTGTATGTCTCCTCACCCTGCACATGCTCTCAAACAGAGGTAGTAGCACATAGCGGATGAAGCCAATCTGAGCTGAGGACTTGGTAACCTTGTCCCTGTCCATGAAGGGGAGGACCGGGAGACCTTCCAACTTCTCCCTGTCACTCTGTTGGAAGTACTCCTCCAGCAGACAGTCCAGCCACGGCTCTGCTACCTCTGCTGGCCGAACCTCGTTACTGATGTCGCAACACTTGATCATCATTAACTTCAGCTACACAATGTGCATGTGTGTTGGTATGTTCGGTTACTCTAGCATGTGTGGGTGTACTGCTGAAATCAGGCCACTCGCTATGTCCCTACCATTCTGAGGTGTTCCTCATTGCCATAGTCCAGGCCTGCATCGAGAATGGCCGTCCATTTGGCCATCAGAGCGGAGTGGCTGGTCATGTCAGTAGCCAGGATGAGGTCAATCATACCCTGTATAGCAGACCAATCACATCGCAGAGTCTGGTCATGTGATTGTCATGTGGTGTGGATGTGATGGTAACTGACCTTTCTTATCTTCTTAGAGTCTGCAGCACTGACGTAGGCAAAGATGTTGGTCTCTGGCTGCATGGGCACAAGGCACATCAGTACTTCCATCATGCCCTAGCTCTCACAGTACATACCAGGCTCTCTCCCTTGAGCATAGCAATTACGTGACCTTTCACCCTCGGCAATTACTATGCTCGAGGGAGAGAGCCTGGATATCGAGGCTATACATACCTTCTCCAGTATCTGGAAGGTGATGGCACAGTGATGGTTCTCTAGAGGTGAGATGTCATTGTAGCGGATGGCCAGCTCTGTGCGAGCATTGATCTGGTAGCTGAGGATCACATAGTGAAAATGATGTCATCACAACAAAGACATGCTGAAGTGTGTCTTATTTATCAGGGGGTCCTCATTTCAGGGGTCCTGATTTCAGGGGTCATGATTCGGGGGTCGTGATTACAGAAGTTCCACTGTACCTGTTGCTGAACCCTGGGTGGTCGAGGTCGTGGCATATGGAGGCTGTCATTAGTGTGGCCAGGTCCAGTTGAGTGAGGTGGTCCTTGAGGTGACAGAGGTGGATCATACCATACATCTGCATGGGGAGGAGGGGAAGGTGGGAGAGGGAAAGAGAGAGGGAGAATATGAGGGGAGAGAGGGAGGGAGGGTGGAGGGAGGGGATGAAGGGAGGGAGGGACAGAGGGAGGGAGGGAGGGAAGAAGGGAGGGAAGGAGGGAAGGAAGGAGGGAGGGAAGGAGGGAGGGAAGGAGGGAGGGAGAGGAATCAGTCTTGTGATAGTTGGCTATTGTGTCCCGTACTCACCATCTGTGTGACAGAGAAGCAGTGTCTAAAGTTATGGAAGGGGTTGTCACGGTAGTTCTCTTGCACCTCCAGCTGCATGGGGGAGAAGAGCAGGCAATGACACAGGTACAGAGGTCACAGGATGGAAGTGCAAAATAAGGTATGACATAAGGTCCAGTGGAGGTGTGGGGAAGGCATTAGGAAGTATACATAATGAGCAACTGTATTCTGGGAAGTGGGTTGGTTTAGCTTACAAGTTAATGTAATTAATAGGCTAGAATGAATAATGAAGTTAGCATGCAATTATACCATGTGACTCCAGTAAATTCTGCACTACATGTACACTATTGATTCCCTCTCACCAGCCAGCTGTGGAAGGTGACAGGGTTCATGTGGAAGTGTGCCACTAGCCCCAGTTCCTGGTACATGTGTTCCATCAGGGACACCATTTCATTGGGCTCCCAATGCCAGGTATCAAATGTCGGCTTCTTCAAGTATTCCTCTGTCTCTGCTGTCAGTATGTACTTGGGGTAAGGAGGGACACCTCGTTTACGGCTGGGTCTCGGTTGGAAGGGAGAGGTCTTCTGCTGCAGCCTGAGAGGGAAGGAGGGAGGGAGGGAGGGAGGGAGGGAGGGAGGGAGGGAGGGAGGTGAGTTTATTTTGAGAAGACTGTAGAGTGGATGGCTCACTTGTCTGTGGAGAGGGAGCCCTTCAGCTGTTTCAGCTCCTGTTTGCAGCGATCAATCTCCACTGCCTTCATCCCCTCCACTGGGGTGAGAGGGAAGGGAGGGAGGAAGGGAGGGAGGGAGGGAGGGGGAGAGAGAGAGAAATAGTAATTAGATTCATGGAGAAATTGTTTCCTCGTATTATCTTGTAATACCACAACATTTGATCTACCACATGTTACACTATAGAAGGCTCCTCATGAATATGGACCCTATGAAATATCCCCTGTAATCAAGATACCTTGTAGTCTAGTCTCCACCTGGCGCAGTCTCTCAGATATGTTGTCCTGGAACTCACGCATCTTGAATGCTCTGTGAGGGGGGAGGGAGAGAGTGAGGGTGAGGGGTGAGAGAGTGAGGGTGATGGGGAGAGAGAGTGAGGGTGAGGGTGAGGGGTGTGAGGGTGAGGGGAGAGAGTGAGGGGGGAGGGGAGAGAGTGAGGGTGAGGGGTGAGAGAGTGAGGGTGAGGTACAAGGGATGAATGATGTTAGGACACTTTGTATCATTACTTTGTGAATTCATCCCCAACTTTATTGAGAACACTGTGAAACAATTCCATCTCTTTAGCTGTAGAGAAGAGAGAGAGACCAGAGTGGTGAGGTAACATGGTGTCCAGTCAACTGTAGTCATGCAATGTAGCTGACCTTGTGATCCTGGGTCTTCAGTGAGCTTGTATGGAGTGCTACATGTGGAGTGAGGGAACCAGTACATATCCCTACTATGAAGAGCACACATGCATACAAAGAAGTACCTGGGTGAGTTGGAGGGGAGGGATGAGCTTATGGCAAGCAGAGACCCATTGACGTCAGTTAGGGTAAAGGACGACCACCTACATGTACAGAGGTAGAACATGAAGGAGGAGTGGTGTGTGTGTGTGTGTGTGTGTGTGTGTGTGTGTGTGTGTGTGTGTGTGTGTGTGTGTGTGTGTGTGTGTGTGTGTGTGTGTGTGTGTGTGTGCTCAAATATCCCAACACAGGTGGCCGACTACAGACACTCCATTAGTTCACATGTTTAAGAATGTGTGTAGACATTGCAATGGATGTTTGTGTTGTCATGGACACAGTTAGTGTTATTCCTGTTCCAGCCTAGACATTTGTTTAAGCAAAGAGACACACACACAGCAGACAGACACATACACACACACGCGCCACACTGTCTACATAGTGTCTTGAAATGTGCATGACAGCATATTCCATCACATACTGTTCCTAGCAATATATATATTTATGACGAGGGCAGACACACTCCATACACACTACATCAGACATTCCACTACAGTGACCTTTGACCACAGACAGTGCAAGGAATTGGTCAGACAATTAATAGTAGATTCCATTAATTATTGAGACAGTGAATACTGTGATAAGGACATGTCAACTGTCTTTGAAGTCACCACTAATTACTAGTACACCTCACTCTCAGCATTCTCAATGCCATTCATTCCAGTCACGTCCGTTGCAGTACGTGAATATCAATGTTGCCATGGTGACGTAATTCAATACATGCATGATTAAATTCTTATTCTGTTGACAAGCACGACATCATGAAGCTAGTCACACCCACAATCCCACACATGTCATCACATAACCAACGATCCATCAAACATACATTTTACATAGCACATACATGTATGTACAACTTACCTAGCGGGTATATACTAGTTGAATGCTACGCATTGATGGTGAGCGGAAGAGGCAAGGCTGGTTACGTTTGTGCATAGCGTGGGCAGCCCCGGGGGCCAAATTGCATCGTCGGATACATACTATATAGAAAGCCCGCACCATCTGTACGACTAGGTGGGCTTGCTCTGCTCGCCAACAAGGTATCACATGATCCAGTTTTTTTCTACATTAAGTATGTATGTACCTACAGACAATGGAACATTAATCATTGTAATGGAGAGTCTGGTACACTGTCGGATCTTGTGTAAAACCACAATCATATTTGGTAATTGATCCCTTGACACATATTGTATCAGTAATACATGATGTCATGAATAACCACTTCAGCTGTTTTGTCTACTCCAATGAAAGTGCAGTGTCACTGTGAGGCATACGTTGCAACCTTTCTGGTGAAAGCAGCAGCCTGGCTGGTTGTGCAGTGACTGAAAGTGCAACCAACTTCACATAGATAGACCTATTCATGGCATGTTGTGTTGATATTTCAGTCACAACTATCATCTTCACTGAGTCTCCAGCAGATCAGTCATGCCTGTGTCATGTACACTAGGAATCCACCCAGCCAGGCTACTCCATTCATTACCATGATGACAGAGTGTTGTTTACAGTGAAGAGATCAGCTAGCTAATTAAGAGTCCCCTAACGTTATCAAATATCTGACCACTTTCTCAACCATTTATGGTGGTTTGGCTGCCTGACAATGTCAACTGCTTCATTCACATGTCATTTGCACCACTCAGTCACCTTCAATTTAACATGCGAGAGATTGGATTGCTTGCGGAGTGTAAAGGTTGACAGTATGTTGGACCAGGTGCAGTGCGTACATCATTTTTAATGTATATTGTGGATTGGCTGCAATCAACAAGACTCCATTATATAAGACATACCTGCTGAGATTAGCTGCAGACAGGAGAACATCCCTTAGTTCCTGTGTGGAACAGCTAGGTGAGAACACAACCTGTAAAGAGAGGGAGAGAGGGAGAAGGAAAGGGAGGGCAATGAGAATATGCTGGAGCACTAGCTGCAGAAGTCACTGCCAAGCAACAGACATAGACCATTGACTAGGAGCATGCACTCTCCATCATTGAAAGCATGCGCGCGCGCGAAAGCACAGTGGCCTATAAACTCACCGACACTTCTTTTCCATCCACGAGGAGGTAGACAGTCTTGGATCTGATCTCTGTAATAGTAGGTGCACTGCTACCACAACCCATTTTGTGTGTGCTTGATATACTGCAGTAGATGTTGTTTCGCTTTGTTTTGTAGTCAACAGTATAATTAACATTCTTACCACCACTAAGTGGGCGTGGAACCGGGCAGGCAGACATGCGCATACGCTCTGTGCTCTCTAAGCAGTGTTTACATGTATACATGTACAACTTAGAGCTTCGAGGTAGGGTTTGTACCACCGCTTTTACTAATCTGTGCACAAACTCCTGCGCCTGCATTTTGTGCCTGTTAGATTGTACGTGTGTTGCTGGTGACCGTGTGTGAACGGTGATGAGCGAGGAGGGTGCAGAGGAGATGGAGCCATTTACGATGATCAGTACGGAGGAGGTGGGTACAGCCGGGCTCCTGGGAACCATTAGGAACGGGAAAACCTGGATTCAGGTAGCAGCACAGTTATATGTATGTGATATAGAAATGTATGCTATGGATGGACCTACATGTAAAGTAACGTGTCAATAAACTTGTCGACTCACTGCCTGCCTGTAGACACCCTCAGAATGATGGTGTGTATAGGTCATGCCTTGTCATTAAATACATTGACTGTTGGCATAGGCCACTACATGTACATGAGCACACTAACTTGTTACTCATGTTCACACAACTATTCAACAGAAGAAGCATGCAGGTGTGAGGCCGTGGTCAGAGTTCTTCAACCCTCAGTACCTCTCCCGGCCCAAGGGCAGTGGGGATGCAGTGAAGAGAGTGCTGACGAATGTGGGGAGGTTTCAGAGCAACTATCTCTTTGTGTTTCTTGGCCTAGTCATCTATTGCATGTGAGTGAGTGGACATGTACTGTGTGTCACACTGCACTCTCCAGTGAGATGTGACCATAGTTGCCTGTGTGCTGTAGCTGGTGTACGTACAGCAGTAGGTGTTTTGGGTGGTCAGCTGTGCCAGACCAGCAAATGGTTGGACAGCTGCTTTGCATACTACAGTGATGTCACTTGATACCTTCTCTAATGACTCTCCCCATCTCACTCTCTCCTTCCCTCCTCCCTCTCTCCTTCCCTCCCTCCACCTCCCTCTCCAGTGTCACTAACCCAACACTATTATTTGCTGTTGCCTTCTGTGTTGCTGTGTGGTGGTTCATGTCCATCAAGAACAAAGGAGAGAACATCAAACTTCTAGGTACAGTACTAGCACATCAACCATAATATTTGTGACAGTGAAATAGAATGAGGTTCTCCATCACGTCCTCAGGCCGTGAGACTAGTGCAGCCGAGGTGTATCTGGTGGTGGGTGTGGTCATGATCCCTGTGCTCTACTTTGCTGGAGCAGGCAGCACAGTGTTCTGGATCATCGGTACGTAACGACATCCTCTAGACAGTGTATGGGAGAGGAGTGTGTATGGGTGCATAGTAATATGGGGCAAAGGAAGTGCCCCTATTAGTGAAGGGTACATAAGCCATTGGCCACTTGCTTACAATAACTGTTTGACTCAGTGTATTCATTGACTCAGCCCAAGCCTCGTTACCCCTGGCACAGTAATGTACAGCCAATAGCCATATTTCACAATCATAGGCAGCACCTTGTAACCACAGTGACCATGCATGGAAAGTGGTATCTGAGAATAATTTATGTGAGCAGGTAGAGAATGAGTGTGCCTCACTCCCCCCTCTCCTCAGGGGCTTCTGTGGTGGTTGTGTTAGTCCATGCCCTACTTATCTCTGTCCCCGACTCAACTTTACCTGATCCTGAACTGGGAGGAATTGTGCTAGAAGACGTGACTGTGTCATGACCACACCCTCTGCTCCACCCCTCTAAATTATCTTAGAGACTGCTCATATATACCGTTTCGGCATTTAGTCATTTTAAAATTCTTTTCATTAATAATTATGTTACACACGCCATCTGGACCTTCTTCTCATGCACATTTTAGTATTATGTATGTTTGAAATGTTGCAAGCTAGTGAACACTGCGCACACACATGCATATGTACACACACACACACACACACACACACACACACACACTGTCCTTGTTTTATGATGTCATCAATAAACTCAATAATATTGTAGTATAAATAATTCTATTGTTTCAATGAGTTCTATCTGTGACTAGTGAATGGGTTAGATGGTGAGAGTCGACTCATTTCCATCACCACCTTCAGCCTGCTGACCGTCTCCTGCAGCTCCTTCAGGTGGTGCTGCTGTAACTTGGACTTCACCCTCTGAGACATCCATGCTGGGTGGTCGTTGGCTCCCAGACGAGAAGAATGAAGATGATTGTGGTTGGGCATTAGTGGTGAACGTGATGGCATAGTGTGGTGGCTGAATGGTAGATTGGGGGGAGGATATGAGGGGTCATCGCTAAATGACACATCTAGTGATACGTGGTCGTAGCTGTGTATCTCACCACTGGAGTTGTCAAGTAGTCCACCATTCACATATGGATCATGACTGGGGTCATTGGGCATGCTACTGTCATCAAATTGGTCATCACTGTAACAGTGGGACATGGCATTCCGGTCTCCTCCTGGGTAGGATAATGGACCTTTGTTGAATGTTTCTCCATTGGTAGAGAAGGAGTGTGGTCCCCTGTTGGTAAATGGTTCATCTGTAGAGAGGGAGTGTTGTCCCCTGTTGGTAAATAGTTCATCTGTAGAGAGGGAGTGTGGTCCCCTGTTGGTAAATGGTTCATCTGTAGAGAGGGAGTGTGGTCCCCTGTTGGTAAATGGTCCATCTGTAGGGAGGGAGAGTGGTCCTCTGTTGGTGAATGGTTCATCAATAGGAAGGGAGTGTGGTCCCCTGTTGGTAAATGGTTCATCTGTAGGGAGGGAGAGTGGTCCTCTGTTGGTGAATGGTTCATCAATAGGAAGGGAGTGTGGTCCCCTGTTGGTAAATGGTTCATCTGTAGGGAGGGAGTGTGGTCCTCTGTTGGTGAATGGTTCATCAGTAGGAAGGGAGTGTTGTCCCCTGTTGGTGAATGGTTCATCAGTAGGGAGGGAGTGTTGTCCCCTGTTGGTGAATGATTCATTGGTAGGGAGGGAGCAAGGACCACCAATGTCATCTGAAGGAGATTGGTCATGATGAGAAGACATGATTCCACCATGGTCATTAACTGGCCCATCGGGGGTGTATGATAAGGAGCCAGTAAGTCCATTAAGAGAATGACAGAGAGACAGTGAACATTCCTCCATCTGTTGTGAGCTACAATCTGTCGTGGATTTCGTCTGCTCAAGTTGTGGTGGTGGTGGTCCAGTTTGGTTCATTTGATAGGAGAGAGTGTGTTCCAAAGACAGCGACCCACTATTTGTGGGAGGGTCAGAGTTAAGTTTCCCATGGGGTGGGGGTACCACACCAAACAGTGGCACTGGTGGTGGTGGTGGTAGTGGTGGTAGTGTGGACCACAGTGAACTGCCATTGTCTGCAGTTGATGCCAGAGTATGTGAAGAGATTGGAGGATGTAGATTGGGAGTTTGAGGTAAGTGAGGTGAAGGGAGGGGCTGCAGAGGAGCGCTAGCTTGGAAAGATGGTGGCAGAGGGGGAGGGGTGGGTAGTGGAGGTGGTGGGAACATGGGAGGGCAGAGGCCTGGTGGTGGTATGGGGAGTGTAGTGGGAGGAGGGGGAGGGAGGTGGGGAGGGGGAGGTGGTGGGAGGTGGGGAGGAAGAACAGAGGAGGGTAGGGGCAAAACATTCCCTCCAAGGTGAGCATTCAATGAACTAAAGAATGGATTTGCAGCAATTAACTCTGTTTCCTTCTGAGCTACATGTGAATTTAGAGCTGAGACAAATGGATTCCCTCCACTACTGCTGACTGCAGTACTATCAGTGGAGGCTGCAGTCTGTCGTAGGTTGAGTACCCTACCACAGAGCCTTACCCCAGCCATCAGCTTCAGGGCATAGGGTACACTCTCTGTGTGTTGAAATTCAACAAACCCATACCCTCTGTGTATCCCAGTCTGAGGATTGAATGGAATCAACACCTTTGTCAGTGGTCCAGCCTGCAGGTGGCGAGGGGAGAGGGGGAGGAGAGGGGGAGGAGAGTGGATTTACATCATCTCTTACAACTGACATCAGCAGTTTCCATAGTTCTGTGCTTACACATTCAAAATGTTACAAGTAGGAAATGAGTAGAGGTAACACCTGAGGGGGTATTTCCCAGACAGCCTTCAGTTGAGAAGGCCGAGCGGGTATTGTGTAGCTGTGGCTAACAGCTACATGTATGTGGTTTAGGCAACTGGGACCAGACCTTTCGATTAGTCTTGCCTTTGCAGCAATATTGCACACTATACAAGAAATATACTGGACCAGGGTCAGCATATTGACATGGCAGCTATAGCACAGCTGTTCAATGGTGTAACCCCCCAGAGTGCTGTGGTAGTCACACCTTCAGTGCATGGCCTCGATTTCGCTGGAAATGAGGCAAGCACACTCTGTTCACTAACGTGCACCACTCACCTGCAGGAATAGTTCGTAGACCAGCTCCTCCGTGTCATGCAGGGAGGTCCCCAGGTCAAGATTCCCCACGTAAATGGAGTATTCCCTCTTGCAGTAGTCTTGACGACTGCTGCAGCCGGAGGCCTGGGTCTGCGCAGGTGGCGTGGGGGACTGGGACTCTACAGACTGCATCTTTCCACGCACGTTACAAGTGCATTGCAGCTGTACAGCGTCTACCCCTTTCTTTGCCAGGATTCAGCGAGCATGACCACGTGTACACGAGCCATACTGAACCTTGACCTCTGTAAGAACCCAACACGTCACATGACGTTTTCTAAAGCGTGTGGTACGTGTCGCAGCCCAAGGGCAACCTGTACATAAAACCTGCTTGCCGCTCACAAGTAAGCGCTTCTCACGCTCTTTAAATTGCATGGCTAAAAGCCTACTGTGTGCCCTAGCGTGTAATTAGGTGTGTACCATGACTAATTAGGTGTATGAGTACACAGGGCTCTCCCTCCCTCCCTCCCTCCCTCCCTCAGCCCAAGTGACATGGCCTCACCAACCACCACAGCCAGGGGCAATGAAGCCACAACAGCCACTAGGAAAATGATAGGCGGAATGAAAGAGCTCTGGAAGATAGCCAAAAAGGATTTCACAGAGAACTCTCGAGACCTGAAACAAGACTTTATGATGGTAGTCGAAGCTGCAAAGATAAAGAGATCTGCTCCCAAAGACCAGAAGCTCCCGACCTCTCTCCTTGTCCACCAAGCAGTGAATGTGGATGTAGGGAGCGAGCTTCTCACGAAGTATAAGGAGGAGTGGGGACTCATACACAGTGAAATAGAGGAGGCATCACAAGCTTCGGCTACACTCAATTCAGATTTGATGGAAATGCATCGCTCCATCCAACACACACACTCGGTCATCTCTGCATGCTGTGCAGAGTTCAAGCAGTTACCTGAAGTCGTACAAGCCATTGAGAATACGAGAGAGAAGGTCCAGGAACTCGGGAAGCTCCTGGGTAAGGTGGAACAGAGCATCGTGGAGTACAGTCGTTCAAGTTCAGAGCTTGAGGCTGTACGTAAGAAGGGCTCACTGAAGATCCAGTACAACAAGCAGAGTGCAACGATGGAACGGGAACTGCAGCGACTTCGAGAAGTGCTGGCAGAGGAATGCAGGTTAAAGGAAGGGACAGAGAAAGAGATAGAAAGTGAGATGGTTGCTGAGCGACAGCAGGCCTTCCAGGACATATTCCAGCAGCAGATGGCAGACTACCGCGAAACAGGAGCCATTGAGAGAGCCATTGCAGGGGGAACTGACTCCACACAGCTGGAAGACATAGTGATTGAAGACACGGACGGTACCGCCTCTCTTAATGAATTTCTCAGTGATGTAGATGATGTAATGCCTGGTGAGGAGTCACATGACGGGTCACATGATTCAGATGACAATGTAGAAGTTCCCAGTGGGGAGTCACATGATCTCAATCAATCCACAGAGGAATTATTGGAGAGTGCTCTACCATCTTAGCTTTTCTATATATACTTTTAAGAATCATACAGGTTTGATATAATAGTGTAGTGCGTGAAATATTCATCTTCACAGACAGTGCAGTGAGTGGGCACTGACTTCCTTCATTTTGACAATCTAGCTTCACTTTTAACTGTATAACCATACACATTGTGACAGAGATGAGTTCAAAGTTGCTAAATATTTTAATGAACAAGATGACTGTATGTAGAGAGGGCAAGTGATTTGTTGTGAGAGATTGTGTGTGTGTGTGTGTGTGTGTGTGTGTGTGTGTGTGTGTGTGTGCGTGTGTGTGTGTGTGCGCGTGCGTGCGTGCGGGTATGTGTGTGTGTGTGTGTCTGTGATTATGTCTCTCTCTTTTGCCTCTGAAGGAAATTCTCAAATGACACGTCACTTTCACCCTCTGCCATCACCTCAGGACCATCATCAGAATCTTCACTTTCTTCATCTCTATGGAGACGAAGCTCCACCCCTTGGCCCTGTTTCTTCTCCTCTCCCCTCACAGCTCTCCCCATTGTCACCTCCTCCCCCTCACCTCTGTCCTGCCTCAGTCTAGCTAGCTCAGCCTCCTGTCGTCTTCTCTCCTCAGTCTCCTACATGCAGTATAACACAGTCTCCTACATGCAGTATGGAGACAGTCAGGAACACACAGTCTCCTACATGCAGTATGGAGACAGTCAGGAACACACAGTCTCCTAAATGCAATATGGAGACACAGTCAGGAACACACAGTCTCCTACATGCAGTATGGAGACAGTCAGGAACACACAGTCTCCTACATGCAATACGGAGACACAGTCAGGAACACAGTCTCCTACATGCAATATGGAGACAGTCAGGAACACAGTCTCCTACATGCAATATGGAGACACAGTCAGGAACACAGTCTCCTACATGCAATATGGAGACAGAGTCAGGAACACACAGTCTCCTACATGCAATATGGAGACAGTCAGGAACACACAGTCTCCTACATGCAATATGGAGAAACAGTCAGGAACACACAGTCTCCTACATGCAATATGGAGACACACATCTATAATTCCATTACCTTGTTCTGTTTCAGCCTCTGCAGTTCAGGATAGTAGTCCCTGTGTGTGTGTGTGTGTGTGTGTGTGTGTGTGTGTGTGTGTGTGTGTGTGTGTGTGTGTGTGTGTGTGTGTGTGTGTGTGTGTGTGACGGTAGTACATGGGGATTGTGTGGGGAGTGGGGTGGTGGAGAGGGAGGTAGTGGAGAGAGAGATAGGGGGGAAGTGAGGACACTCACTTGATGTACTCCAGTCGTGCCTGGTCAATGGCGGTGAAGAATTCCTTCATTCCCATTCCAGTTAGGCCAGACACACTGACAGTCTGAATGGCAATAGACATGTAGTCACTGTTCATGTAGACAAAACCGGAGAGAGCTCACCCTCAGATTCTTGTAGAACTCATCCAGCACTAGACTCATGGAGCGAGTGAGGTTGGAGGCATAGGAAGTCTCCTGCAGTGAGAGATGTAACAATAGGTAGTCCACTGCCTCAGAGGGCTCCTACTGATATAGTGGTCTCCCCCCATGTGGGCTGGGTCAGAAGGCTCCTACTGATATAGTGGTCTCCCCCCATGTGGGCTGGGTCAGAGGGCTCCTACTGATATAGTGGTCTCCCCCCATGTGGGCTGGGTCAGAGGGCTCCTACTGATATAGTGGTCTCCCCCCCATGTGGGCTGGGTCAGAGGGCTCCTACTGATATAGTGGTCTCCCCCCCATGTGGGCTGGGTCAGAGGGCTCCTACTGATATAGTGGTCCCCCCCCATGTGGGCTGGGTCAGAGGGCTCCTACTGATATAGTGGTCTCCCCCCATGTGGGCTGGGTCAGAGGGCTCCTACTGATATAGTGGTCTCCCCCCATGTGGGCTGGGTCAGAGGGCTCCTACTGATATAGTGGTCTCCCCCCATGTGGGCTGGGTCAGAAGGCTCCTACTGATATAGTGGTCTCCCCCCCATGTGGGCTGGGTCAGAGGGCTCCTACTGATATAGTGGTCTCCCCCCATGTGGGCTGGGTCAGAGGGCTCCTACTGATATAGTGGTCTCCCCCCATGTGGGCTGGGTCAGAAGGCTCCTACTGATATAGTGGTCTCCCCCCATGTGGGCTGGGTCAGAGGGCTCCTACTGATATAGTGGTCTCCCCCCCATGTGGGCCAGGTCAGAGGGCTCCTACTGATATAGTGGTCTCCCCTCATGTGGGCTGGGTCAGAGGGCTCCTACTGATATAGTGGTCTCCCCCCATGTGGGCTGGGTCAGAGGGCTCCTACTGATATAGTGGTCTCCCCCCATGTGGGCTGGGTCAGAGGGCTCCTACTGATATAGTGGTCTCCCCCCCATGTGGGCTGGGTCAGAGGGCTCCTACTGATATAGTGGTCTCCCCCCATGTGGGCTGGGTCAGAGGGCTCCTACTGATATAGTGGTCTCCCCCCCATGTGGGCTGGGTCAGAGGGCTCCTACTGATATAGTGGTCTCCCCCCATGTGGGCTGGGTCAGAGGGCTCCTACTGATATAGTGGTCTCCCCCCATGTGGGCCAGGTCAGAGGGCTCCTACTGATATAGTGGTCTCCCCCCATGTGGGCCAGGTCAGAAGGCTCCTACTGATATAGTGGTCTCCCCCCATGTGGGCTGGGTCAGAGGGCTCCTACTGATATAGTGGTCTCCCCCCATGTGGGCTGGGTCAGAAGGCTCCTACTGATATAGTGGTCTCCCCCCCCATGTGGGCTGGGTCAGAGGGCTCCTACTGATATAGTGGTCTCCCCCCATGTGGGCTGGGTCAGAGGGCTCCTACTGATATAGTGGTCTCCCCCCATGTGGGCTGGGTCAGAGGGCTCCTACTGATATAGTGGTCTCCCCCCCATGTGGGCCAGGTCAGAGGGCTCCTACTGATATAGTGGTCTCCCCCCATGTGGGCTGGGTCAGAAGGCTCCTACTGATATAGTGGTCTCCCCCCATGTGGGCTGGGTCAGAGGGCTCCTACTGATATAGTGGTCTCCCCCCATGTGGGCTGGGCTCCTACTGATATAGTGGTCTCCCTCCCCATGTGGGCTGGGTCAGAGGGCTCCTACTGATATATAGAGTGGTATCTAGCCTCTTCCCCCACAAGTGGGCTGGGTACTAAGCTACTCTTTAGTCAGGCAGGACTGAAACAAGGACAACCACTCCACTCATTTTCCACAAAAATTATTTCAGCTTCTGAAATCAGGACATCTCACTAATCAGGACACTTGTGCCCAACAGGGTGTCCTGATTAGAGAGGTTCCACTGCACCTGCTCCAGTGCTTCTTGAAAGGTCTCAAAGTCAGTCATCCACTCCACAGCAAACCCTGCGTCCACTACATCTGTCTTGTTGAGTGCCACCACAAATGGCAGCTTTGCCTTGTACAGGATACTTGTGAGGGAGAGAGGGAGGGAGGGAGGGGTTAAATGGGGATTGATGCGAGTGATGGTATGGGGCTATCACCTGCAAGCATACAGCATGTTGGACATGAAGGAGACTGGGTTGACACTGCGGACTACATCCATCACATACACCACAACAGTAGGGAAAGTGGAGGCCTGCACGGGACACAGTAACACCTTGTACCATAGACACCCCACCCTAGCCCCTCCTCCTGGGAGGGACACCCTGTACCACAGACACCCCGCCCTAGCCCCTCCTCCCACTGACCAGAGTGTCTGTGATGATGGAGCCTGAGGCAGACCAGGAGAACACTTCAATCTGACCCGGAGTGTCAAATAACACATACCTGGGACAGGGAGAGGAGAGGAGTGATGTCATACATCACACACAGTCCAGAGATGAGGTGCTTTGCATTTGAGATAACAAACTTTCCTGAATATAGTCCTCATTCCAGGTGTCCTAATGAGAGGGGTTCCTATAGTACATGGGCTAACTACTGCTGGTCCAACATTCCATACAGTGTCCAGTGTTGACTCACGAGCACTGTTTGGCCTTCTTCTCGATGAAGCCCATGACCTGGTCAAACCTGGTTGAAAACAGGTTTAGCGAGGTGACGATCCCTCCATTGGGCCCCAGTCCATACTGTTTCATCACCTCCTTATACTTCACAGTGTCACAGATGTCTGTACCATTCATGTAGTGACTGTCAACTTCACGTACTGTGGGTAGACACGTACTGACCTATGTTGGCGGGGTAGGGGACGCTGGAGACAGCAGGGTCAAGGTTCACCACGTAGGGAGGTGTCTTGCAGGCATGAAGGTGAGCGGTCAGCCTCTGTACATCGTCAACAGTGACACGCTATGGCTGTGGAAGGTAAGGCTATGGTACAGCTTGTACCTGTACAAACGTCGTCTTCCCGGATCCGGCCATTCCAAGGCAGATAATACAGGTTGGTCTGTCAGTCATGGCAGTATCCAATACTTCAGAGGGGCTGGGAGCACTCACGACTACGGAGCTAGCCTCTGCCATCACGTCTCATGTGTCTCGAACTGGCCATGTGGGGTTTCAGCTCCGCCCACTATATATAACAGACCTTGCGGCGCAGCGCTGCCAAGGCACTTGCGCAATTGCAAAATCATTCACATACGTTATATACCCCCCTCCCCCTACACACGCACAGGTACACACAGAGAGTTGAACTTGGAGAGTCTACAGCTTGGCCTTAGTAGAGTCAGCAGCAATTTCCACAACCACCTTCCCTCTACTTTGGCCACTATAGAGGTAGTCAATGGCATCATACACAGCCTCCAAGCCTCGGAATGGGGCATTGGCCACACCCTCTCCTAAATCGACCTGTGCCTTCAACTTCCCCTCCTCATACAGCTGTGCCAAACGAGAAAGATGAGAAGGCAAGTCAGAAACGAAATTGTTCAGAAAGAACCCTCGAATGCTTGCCGACTTAGACAGAAGTATCTGGTGTAGAGGGAGGGTAGGACGGGAAGAGAAGCTGGAGCCCTGATAGCTATCGATGAACCCAATGATTATCAGTCTCCCCTTCATAGCGAGGTTCTTCACACATGTGTTGAATATCTCACCACCCACACCCTCATACACAACATTAACTCCACTGGGATACTCCTCACGTAAAACATGATTTAAGTTCTCTTTCTTGTAGTTGATGGGTCTGTCGCACCCAAGACTTCGGAGAAAATCTCCTTTTTGGTCTGTGGAGCACGTGCCGATCACGTGACAGCCGGCAAGCTTAGCAAGTTGGACTGCAAACTGCCCAGTACCTCCTGCAGCTGCTGTGACCAGTACCGTGTCACCTTCTTGCATCTCTCCCACTTGCTGTAGACTGATGGACGCAGTGCAGCCGCTCACCAGAAGCGAGAGGTAAGCAGGATCCTCGCGAGGGATGAGGGTGGCACGACGGTAGGGGAGAGTCAAGTACTCACTGAATGCCCCCGAGTGCATGAACATTACGGGGTCCCCGACGTCGAACCCCTTGCACTCATTACCTACTTCTACAACCCGCCCAATCCCCTCAAACCCCGTGTCGAATGGCGGCTGAATGCCAGGGATGTATCGGCCGGCCGACCAGTTGATGTCAGAGGCGTTGATGCCTGCATATCTGACCCGAACCAGCAGCTCTTGCGCCTCTGCGCAGGGAGTTGGGACCGTCTGGAGCTGTACAGCTTCACGGAATCGTGTACTGAGCGAGACACTGACTAATTTGCGGCAGTGCTTCGGGATAGACAGAGCGGCCATTATTAGCTGACCTTTGATCGTGCGCTTGGGAATGGGTGGGGCTCGTAAAGGTGCACTCCATTTAGAGTATCCAACATGACGACTTTAGTTATTGGTGACGGTAATTTCTCCTTTTCATTGGCACTGACCAGGAAGATGGGAGGCGACAGAGAGGAGAAGATAATCTCCACGTCTCTAGAGACAGAGCAGGAGGTGAATAAACGCCCGATGGCTAAAAAGAACCTGAACGAACTCCGCAAATTCGGCGTGTACGTTCTACATGGTGTGGACGGAACTAAATTGAGAGCCAATCTCCAACTGTTGTCCCTGAGTACAGAGTACAGCACAATCATATTCAACTTCCCTCATACTGGCGGGAAGAGTAACATCAAACGTAACCAACAGCTGCTTCGTGACTTCTTTGAGTCTACATCATCAATTCTCTCACCTCATGGCGAGGTGCATGTGACACTATGTAGAGGCCAGGGAGGAACGCCAGTTGACTCCACACACAGAGGCTACCACAATTCTTGGAAAGTAGTGGAGATGGCAGCTGAGGCTGGACTGATATTGAGTCACGTGCAACCATTCAATGCATCAGCCTACCCTGGGTATGTTCCCACGGGCTACCGGGGAGAGAACAAAGGATTTACAGTGGATGGTGCACTGGAACATGTCTTCACTCTCCCTCAAGAAGCTCCTCAGTTATGGGACGACAGAGAATTTACCATCTGTAGACACTGTTGCAGTGACATTGGTACTAACGATCTGGAGATCCACAATAGTTTGAAGGTTGTGGGAATGGATGACATTATGACCCAGTTCCTGGTCTCCCTCCCCTGGCATCCAGTGACACGTCTTCACGGGATATTAGTGAGAGCCTTTCAGCTGGAGCAGAGACTGTGGGGTAGAGTGTGCAGTGAACTCAGGGAGACTTGTATTGCTCATCTCACTCCTTCTCTCTGCTGCCCCAGCCAGTGTGTGGAGGATATTCCGTGTTCTGTGACAGTGGGAAAGGAAGGTCTGAGTAGCCTCAGAGAGCTTGAAGAGCAAGTGGCGAGGCAGACATTTGTGTTCCAATCCTCACCACTCCAACTTGTACCTTCCTTGATAGCACAGAGTGTCTATGACGTTGGCCTCCCTCCTTTACTTCATACAGTAACATGTCCCATCTTGAGAGAGACCCCAGTCTCCTCCTCCCCCTCCCTCCAGCCCACCTCCCACCTCCTCTGTGGACTACTTCCCCTCTCCACACACGAGGACTCACTTCTACCTGCACTCAAACACACTATACTACAAGTACTGACTGAGCTCCTCTCACATACTGGGACCACCCTACACTCTTCAGGTGACAAGATCGAGGCCACTGTGGTTGGGCAGATGTCTCCACTGGTCACATTCCAACCTTATCCACTACCGTCACAGGAGGCACAGTACAGACCAACTCACCTCACCTTCACCGTGGAGCTGGACACTCTGGCAGTGGTATACTATTCTCTACCACATAGCTCTGTACTCTGGAGCAGGGATAGGAGGTTTGTGGAACAATTTCATGGACACGAGGACACAGGAAACTTTGTCTTTCAACCATTCAGCCTCTTTGCTCCAAGTTATAGTCATGATGTAAGCTTTTGGGTGCCTCCGAAGCTTGCTACCTCTTGTGGTGAGACTGAGGTTACAGAGAGAATGGATCGAGAAGTGTGGAGGGTAGTGAGGAGTGTGGCTGGTCTGATGGCAGTGGGTGTGTCCCACCTGGACACCTATCGGGAGGAGGGAGGGGAGGAGAGGGTGAGCATGTGTTATCGCGTGACGTACAGCTCACCAGTAGTAGCTCTCTCGCACACAGCAGCCAGGGAGCTGCAGCTGAGAGTGAGGAAGAAGCTAGCCAGTCAGGTAGAGGGGCTGCAACTACGCTAGCTACTTTTGTCACACATCAATCCAACTTCAATAGGAGATCCACCCTCCCACATCACATGGCCAGGTGTATACATGCACATGCCTCACATGTTCTGTACAGATGCACCATATGGATCACAACTGTTGTTTTTAAAACCTTATTTCTTCACTTTATCAATTGCAATACACTTCATATCTGATATGTGGCCTAGCCTATGGAGACAAACTGTCTGTCAGAACTTCCCTGAGAAAACCAAACAAACTATGCAAACATATCACAGGGGACTTCCTCCTTCAATCACTTTGCACTTCAGCAGATCTCTGCTTCTGGCATCATACGACATTAGAGCAATGTCATGAATAGTTGCCACGATGTCACTGGTGGTTGCCATGGCAACTACTACCCGGTGTTCGAGGGGTGGGGTACATATTGTTCTATCCAGCTGCTACTGAGGGGTTGTCTTGTATAGTCAGTTTGTGGAGTAGACACACCGTGTTGGAGATGGATGTTCAATCACATATTGATTGTTCCACTGTGTGTGTGTGTGTCTGTGTGTGATGTGTGTGGTAGAATCACGGTGTGGGAGGAGGGCTTTCAGGATGGACACATCACAGTGTGGGGATGGGGGAATGTTAGTCTCAGTAATTGTCGACTTGTTTCGAGAGCTTGCTGTGAGCAGGAGTGGCACTGCGGTGGTGACTACTGGCTGGATGGTGGTGGTGGTGGTGGTGGTGGTGGTGGTAGAGTGAGGTGGTGGTGGTAGTGTCCACCTCACAATAATGGTGTGATGGTAGTACACAGGGCACACTTAGCTCTCGAGGGGTGTAAGGGAAATGAGAAAAGAGAAAGAAAGAGGGTGAAAGTGAGAGAGTAAGGTACAACAAAGAGTGTTGAAAATGAAGAAAGATCGAGGCATAGAATGAACAGGAAGTGGAATAGCATTAAATATGTAGACAGTCAGATAATTAGAGAAGGGATGAATATATAGGAGAAGGGTTGAGATTGAGAGGGAAGAGTGAGTGAGAGGCTGGGACAGGTCAGAGGGCAACACAAGAACAAACCACAAGAAAACTAAAATCAAGAGAGGATTCCAAACAAACAGGACATAAAGTGGACACATACATACACATAGACACAGGTCAGAGCTTCCCAGAGCACTGTGGAAGGTACACACATACATACACAATCTAGTAATTAATGGTGGGGGAGTGGGGGTAGGGGAGATTGTGAAAATTAGAACATTTGAAAAGGAAAGGAGGACAGGAAGTGCTCCAGGAAGTGGCGCTGGATGGCGCCTAGCTCTGAGGCTGTGCGGAGTCAGTTTCAGAGGTGAGAGTGGTTTGAAATTCGGCCACATAGAGTCTCTTATCAATGACCTTTGGCACGGGTTTGATCTCAGTGCTCAGCTCTTTCTCGACAGAGAATAGGTTGTAGCGATCCTCGTGGGTGATCAGATTAATGGCCAGTCCGAGGTGCCCGAACCGCCCCGAGCGGCCAATGCGGTGCAGGTAGGTCTCGGAAGTCTTGGGGAAGTCGAAATTGATGACCACATTCACTGCCTGGATATCGATGCCTCGTGTCAGTAGGTCTAGGCAGGAGAGAACAGTGTATCTGATATACATGTACCATAGGCCGGCTCCGTGTATATACTTACTGTAGGCCCTAATGTACATGTTATAGTGTGTGTGATGTGAGGCCACTCCACTAACCATAAACATTCACTGTGTGCAGTACACACAGACAAGTAGGGCAAACAGTTCCATTATCTGCTTGTTCTTAACGTACTATCAGGTCACGGTGACTGCTAAGTATATGTGCACGCACGCACACACACACACACACACACACACACACACACACACACACACACACACACATCACAATACCTGTGCAGACCAGATTGCGGCATTCTCCATTCCTGAAGTCATGAAAGACTTTGTTGCGGTGAGACTGGGCCATGCGGGAATGGATGTAAAAACAGGAATAGCCGAGCTGAGTGATCTTCTTGGCCAGGAGCTCAACACGCTGGACAGAGTTACAGAATATAATGCTCTGGTTGATCTGCAACTGGAGAGAGAGAGAGGGAGGGAAGGGGAGGGGAGGAGAGAGAGAGAGGGGGGGGGGGAGGGAGAGGGGAGAGAGAGAGAGAGAGTAATGTTGTTATTTTATGTGACAGTACAGTTCTGGGTTTACTGACCTTAGAGAAGAGAGTGTTAAGACAGTGGACCTTCTGCCTCTCCTCCACATAGGCATAGTACTGAGTGACCCCCTTCAGAGTGAGCTCGTCCATGAGGTTGATGGTGTAGGGTGTGTGCAGGTGTCGCTCCTGGAGGGAGGGAAGAGAGGAAGGGAGGGAGGGAGGGGGGGAGGGGGGGAGGGAGGAGGGAGGGAGGGGAGAGAGGGAGGGAGGGACAGAGATTAGCACTAATGATGTTATCTACACTGTGCAATGTGCCATCTCCCAGGACCCAGACCAAACAACCTCACCACTACTACATGTGCTAGAGGTGCCCTGGGTCTGGTAGGGCAGTGTCTAATTCAGGGTGTCCCAATTAGGCTTGTTCTTTCAGGGTGTCCTGATTAGAGAGGTTTCAAGGTGTCCTAATAAATTGAGGTCATCCACTGTATATTCACACACTCACTCACTCACAGTAAATCCTCGAATGTGGTTGGGAAAGGTGGCAGAGAAGAGGAGGATTTGTCTGTCGCTGGGCATAAATGCAATGAGCTTGTCGAGGGCGTGCTGGTAGTCCATGGAGAGGAGCTTGTCGGCCTCATCCAGTACCAACATGTGGCACTGACTGGCATTGGCGATACCTTTCTCCAGCAGATCTAACAACCTCCCTGGAGTCGCCACGATCACATGTACTGTGAGGGACATGTACACATACATACTATACATGCCACACTGCTTGCTGAAAACAATAGTCGGTTTACGTGTACATATGACAGGCACACCAGTCACCCCTCCCTACAGGTAGGCACACCAGTCACCCTTCCCTACAGGTAGGCACACCAGTCACCCCTCCCTACAGGTAGGCACACCAGTCACCCCTCCCTACAGGTAGGCACACCAGTCACCCCTCCCTACAGGTAGGTACACCAGTCACCCCTCCCTACAGGTAGGTACACCAGTCACCCCTCCCTACAGGTAGGCACACCAGTCACCCCTCCCTACAGGTAGGTACACCAGTCACCCCTCCCTACAGGTAGGTACACCAGTCACCCCTCCCTACAGGTAGGCACACCAGTCACCCCTCCCTACAGGTAGGCACACCAGTCACCCCTCCCTACAGGTAGGTACACCAGTCACCCCTCCCTACAGGTAGGCACACCAGTCACCCCTCCCTACAGGTAGGCACACCAGTCACCCTTCCCTACAGGTAGGCACACCAGTCACCCCTCCCTACAGGTAGGCACACCAGTCACCCCTCCCTACAGGTAGGCACACCAGTCACCCTTCCCTACAGGTAGGTACACCAGTCACCCCTCCCTACAGGTAGGCACACCAGTCACCCCTCCCTACAGGTAGGCACACCAGTCACCCTTCCCTACAGGTAGGCACACCAGTCACCCCTCCCTACAGGTAGGCACACTAGTCACCCCTCCCTACAGGTAGGCACACCAGTCACCCCTCCCTACAGGTAGGTACACCAGTCACCCCTCCCTACAGGTAGGCACACCAGTCACCCCTCCCTACAGGTAGGTACACCAGTCACCCCTCCCTACAGGTAGGCACACTAGTCACCCCTCCCTACAGGTAGGCACACCAGTCACCCTCCCTACAGGTAGGTACACCAGTCACCCCTCCCTACAGGTAGGCACACTAGCCACCCCTCCCTACAGGTAGGCACACCAGTCACCCCTCCCTACAGGTAGGCACACCAGTCACCCTTCCCTACAGGTAGGCACACTAGTCACCCCTCCCTACAGGTAGGCACACTAGTCACCCCTCCCTACAGGTAGGCACACTAGTCACCCCTCCCTACAGGTAGGCACACCAGTCACCCCTCCCTACAGGTAGGTACACCAGTCACCCCTCCCTACAGGTAGGCACACTAGTCACCCCTCCCTACAGGTAGGTACACCAGTCACCCCTCCCTACAGGTAGGCACACTAGCCACCCCTCCCTACAGGTAGGCACACCAGTCACCCCTCCCTACAGGTAGGCACACCAGTCACCCTTCCCTACAGGTAGGTACACCAGTCACCCCTCCCTACAGGTAGGCACACTAGTCACCCCTCCCTACAGGTAGGTACACCAGTCACCCCTCCCTACAGGTAGGCACACTAGCCACCCCTCCCTACAGGTAGGCACACCAGTCACCCCTCCCTACAGGTAGGCACACCAGTCACCCTTCCCTACAGGTAGGTACACCAGTCACCCCTCCCTACAGGTAGGCACACTAGTCACCCCTCCCTACAGGTAGGCACACCAGTCACCCCTCCCTACAGGTAGGCACACCAGTCACCCCTCCCTACAGGTAGGCACACTAGTCACCCCTCCCTACAGGTAGGCACACTAGTCACCCCTCCCTACAGGTAGGCACACTAGCCACCCCTCCCTACAGGTAGGCACACCAGTCACCCCTCCCTACAGGTAGGCACACTAGTCACCCCTCCCTACAGGTAGGCACACCAGTCACCCTTCCCTACAGGTAGGCACACTAGTCACCCCTCCCTACAGGTAGGCACACTAGTCACCCCTCCCTACAGGTAGGCACACTAGTCACCCCTCCCTACAGGTAGGCACACCAGTCACCCCTCCCTACAGGTAGGCACACTAGTCACCCCTCCCTACAGGTAGGCACACTAGTCACCCCTCCCTACAGGCAGGCACACTAGTCACCCCTCCCTACAGGTAGGTACACCAGTCACCCTCCCTACAGGTAGGTACACCAGTCACCCTTCCCTACAGGTAGGCACACTAGTCACCCCTCCCTACAGGTAGGCACACCAGTCACCCCTCCCTACAGGTAGGCACACTAGTCACCCCTCCCTACAGGTAGGCACACCAGTCACCCTTCCCTACAGGTAGGCACACCAGTCACCCCTCCCTACAGGTAGGCACACCAGTCACCCCTCCCTACAGGTAGGCACACTAGTCACCCCTCCCTACAGGTAGGTACAACTAGTCACCCTTCCTACAGGTAGGCACACCAGTCACCCCTCCCTACAGGTAGGCACCCTCCCTACAGGCACACCAGTCACCCCTCCCTACAGGTAGGCACACTATTGGGGCAAAAGAAAGTACCCTCATTAGTGTCCTCATTAGTGAGGTGTACTGACTTCTTGAACAGTACACAAATATGGCATGCAATGTAAGGCAGTATCATTGTAGCGATTAGTGGTTCACTGGAGGAATTTTGGATTTCCACTTAGCCCCCACACTAGCTGTGCACACACTGTACAGTACAGGTGAACCCAATGCTGGATGCCTCATTGCAGTGGCCACCATTTGCTATGTCTTATGCAATGCTTCAACCCCTGATCAGGACACCTTACTGCACTTTCTCCTGTTCTACAAGTGCCCAGATTGAATAAGGCCTAGATGTGACGTAACAGATGTTGTGTACTAACTGACCAGCCTCATCCAGCCTCATGATGTCGTCCTTGAGACTCGTGCCCCCTGTAGTCACCATCACACGTGTGTTCATGTGCTTACCGAGATCCTTACACAACTGAGAGGTCTGCAGAGCCAGTTCACGTGTTGGCTCAATGACAATAGCTGGAGGGACAGAACATCGTCCATTGAATCTCCAATAGTATAGTTTATTGTACTATGCGTGGGAGAATCAAAGGCATGTTTACGTGGAGGCGCGCGCAATACAGCATGGCACGTGATAACGGTGACAGTTTTAGCCTTTCCCTAAACAAGAAACAAGGCAGGTAAGATGCTAAGTACAATAAATCAATTAAAGCACGGAAAGGGACGTGCTGTACGTGCAATAATGGTACTCGGGGTGGTCTCGATAGACCACACCCCTCGTACCATTATTGCAAGTACAGCACTTCCTTCCGTGCTTTAACTAGGTGAGGGAGGGAAGGAGGGTAAGGAGGGAATTAGAGGAGGGAGGAGAGAGAAATGCTATTGTCTGTAGCAGTGCCTAAACTTAGAGGGATTGACTGTTCCTTTCCTGACACATGATCTACCATGTGACATGTACACTCAGAGAGCACATGACATTTGGTCCGTGAAATATATAATTACTGTGAATACTATTGACCAAATACACTGATAGAAGTATGCTATGTATGTATTGGTAGTACCACATCCACAAACATTCGTTTTTGATACTAAAACAATGCCACTTCGTCTCCACTTGCACAACATTACACTACACACACACACACACACACACTCACACACACACACACACACACACACACACACACACACACACACACACACACACACACACACACACACACACACACACACACACACACACACACACACACACACACACACACACACACACACACACACACACACACACACACACACACACACACACACACACACACACACACACACACACACACACACACACACACACACACACACACACACACACACACACACACACACACACACACACACACACACACACACACACACACACACACACACACACACACACACACACACACACACACACACACACACACCTTGTATGTGTGACAGGTCTGTATCTGTCTTCTCCAAAAGAGGGATCAAGAAAGCTCCAGTCTTGCCAGTCCCGTTTTTGGCCCGGGCTAGCAGGTCCCGTCCCGCCAGTGCAATGGGGATACTCTCCTCCTGGATGGGAGAAGGGGCCTCGTAGCCCACCTCAAATATCCCCATCAGTAGCTCTCTCTTGAGACAGTAGTCCTCAAACTCATTTCCTTTAGTCTTTGTCACATCCTGTGGAGGGCAGAGGGAGGAAGGGAGAGAGGGGGGGGGGGAGGAAGAGAGGGGGGGGGGGGGGGGGGGGGGGGGGGGAGGAAGAGAGAGAGGGGGGAGTACATAGTGCATAGAGAGAGGAAGAAGCATGGAAAGGGTACATGTACTATATATAGTAGGGAGGAAGGGAGGAAGGCAGGCAGGACACAGGACTGGGGAAACTGCTCTGTGAGGCTATATGAGAAGGAGATACAGCACTAACATGACATGTGATGTCATGTGATGTCATAGAGAGGGAGATGCTGGTGTACTGTAGGACATGACATATGTCATGTGATGTCATAGAAACAGCTTAGTTTTGAAGATCAATACACACAATAATGAACCAAATATGGATGGATTTGAGAATGTAAATCCATCGGTGTAGTCAAAACAAGTCAAACACAGCCGAGGTACCTGATGTACATGTGCCTATCTACATGGAGGTATTGGGGTTTACAAATGTATGTGTGGATGGTCTAAGTAGTGCCCACCAACCAACCTCAGTTTTAATCCGAGTGTCCTTGGCGGGCAATTTTAGCTGTGTCTTCCAATCAGCTACTCCCCTGGATACATGGGAGGGAAGAAGAGTGGGTAAGGAGACGTGAACTGTCTGATACACACAGAACACCACACCCAACATGACCACAGCTACATGTACACTGCACATTACAGGCTTCCACATTAGCAACTGCACACACACACACACATACACACACATGCATATCCCCACTCACTGTGGGTGGTACACTGGGTGTTCAATCTCTTACTAAGCAACTTACGCGGCTGGAGCACTGGCTACGTGGTTGGGCTTATCAACAGCTATGGTTGCCATGTATAAACAAGTTTGCCGAGCCAGTTGTTTTTTCTCTCAGCTTTTCGTGTGTAATTTTCTCCTCGAGACAATAGTAGGTAGGGGCGGTTACTGGGCTGAGCGGTGCGGCGAAAGAGTTGTGCCGTATCTCTTACAATCGTGCCGTCTCCTGTAGTGTAGGCCGAGCTGCCGGTGGCCCTCTTTTTGAGCGTGTTCGTGTTGCGGAGTTGCAAAATGACGACACTGGAATCTGATCTACGCGGAACGGAACGCAATCTCGCACACGGTATGGAATAGAAACGCTTCAACATAAAAATGAATCAAGAATGATAATTGTGTTCTAGAATCTGGGCATTCCCCCCAGTCCCCCTCTCCCTCTCTTCCTGTCTGCCAGAAACTTGCGACTGTGGTTGGCTATTCTGCTCTTGTGTTTCTCCTTGATCTGCCTGTCCCTGGCTTCCCTGCCCCCTCTACCAGCCCCCCTCCCTCCACCCCTCCCTCCCTCCCCTCTCCACCCTCCTCCTCCTCTTCCTCTCTCCTGCACAGCACAAAGACAAACACACTATACACGAGAACAAGGTACATGCCAGTATGTACATACTGGTTGAGTCGGAGCCACATCTCTTCCATCTCTCCTCTCTGGTCTCATGATTGTCACATGACCTGGCTGGAGGGGTGTGGCCTTAGACTCAGTCTCCTCCTCCCCTTCTCCCTCGTCCTCGTCTTCCTCTTCAGCCAGAGTATCAAACTGCTTCTTAAACAGACCCTTTACATTCAGTCTGTAGGGATGGAGGAGGGGGTGATGTACATGATGTTCACCAACTAACGTGATGTTGAGAACTTGTGTAGTTAATAGACAGGAATAATGAGAACACAAGTTACCAACACCACGTTAGCTTGTGAACCATTACATGAGCTGTGTTCTGTTGCCTTGCCTTTCTAAGCATCTGATGGGTCATTAAAGTCAGAAATAGCCAATCCCGCGTATATTGTAAAATGTCAGTGAAAAAGAGGAGGAGTCGTGAAGGTTGTGCTAAATATCCCCAGGTGTTTTAGAGAGTGACAGTCACGCAATTGATGTACAGTACACATGTCGTGTCTGTCATACACGTCAGTTGAATGCAGAATGGCAACATAGAGTGACATGTACAGCCTTTTACATGTACCTGTACTGCTGACTATTGAGTGAGTAGCACGTACGATGTATGTTGCCAATTATACTGATGACTATTGAGTTATATGTGGGGTAGCATGTACAATGTATGTTGCCAATTATACTGATGGTCTAACAGCCTGGTAGAGCCCACTTTTCCCCCTATTGTAAATAACACAATCTATCACACTATCCACCATGCGTTCATAACAGCTTCTAGACAGTCTAACAGTGCTACCTACATGTACCTCTTGACAGTGAAGAGGTCCTCTGCAGTCTCACTGTCTGTGGCCCCCACATTGTGGGAGTCATAGGTATCATCATACTCATCTTGGTACTGGTCAAACTCATACTGTGGTGTAGGGTGTGGGGGGATGGGTGGGTGGGTGTGAGGTGTGTGGTGTAGGGTGTGGGGGAATGGGTGGGTGGGTGTGAGGTGTGTGGTGTAGGGTGTGGGGGAATGGGTGGGTGGGTGTGAGGTGTGTGGTGTAGGGTGTGGGGGAATGGGTGGGTGGGTGTGAGGTGTGTGGTGTAGGGTGTGGGGGGATGGGTGGGTGGGTGTGTGGTGTAAAGTATGGAGGGGGGTGCACATGACTTCTTTAAATAGGACAGCATCAAATCAGGACAAACTTTAGGACATGTTACCTCCAAAATATGAAGGGATGTAGAATGCAGGTCTGGTGTATGTCTAATTATTAAAGGGGCATTACAATACCTCCCCTTCCTCTTCTTCCTGGTCAGACGGGATCTCAAACTGGTACGACTGGTACCTCTCCCGTGTGGCCTCCAGGTGGGACTTGTCATGCAGGGTAGAGGACGTGGTCACTGACCTGCACACACACACACACACACACACACACACACACACACACACACACACACACACACACACACACACACACACACACACACACACAGAGAGCAGACAATGAGGTAGTGAAACTCAACCAGAAGTGGGACCTGGAGTCACTGAAACAAGGACACCTCACTAAACAGGACAGTTTTGCAGGCCCAGCCCCCACGTTATATCCTCTGACATCAGACCACTTCATCCTTCTTCCTACAGAGCTAGGAGTAGAGAGAGAC
Organism: Theonella swinhoei; assembly: GCA_963970385.1. NCBI lineage: Eukaryota > Metazoa > Porifera > Demospongiae > Tetractinellida > Theonellidae > Theonella > Theonella swinhoei. The sequence goes on from OZ019950.1 coordinate 6,497,140, forward strand.
AGCCTCACCTCTTCCCAATATGGACATGAGAGAGGTCGACATCTTTATGCCTGAACACATCGAATTCATCTCCATCATAGACACCAGTCCTCTGGTCCAACAGCCCTCCTCCCTCCTCACCATCACCTGTAGCCTCCCTCTCTGTACTAGCATCCCTGTCATAAGACACAAGGTTTCTGTTGTGTGTGTGTGTGTGAGGGGGGGGGTGCATGTACATGTACATGTACATAAGAAGGTGAGGTTGTCCTGACCTGAGATGAGAGGGAAGTGTGTCCTCCAGAACATGATGTATCACCTTCTCTGCATCTCCATTGTACTCACGTAGACAGCGCTACGTACACATAGAGAGATACATGTAGGCATATCAGTGATGAGACTACACACACCATTATAAAGACACACAGACACACATGTGGATACTGACAGCAATATAGCTGAAAGACCTCTCATATAGAGGGAGATAGGTACTTACCAGTACAAATGGTTTGCTGAGGTGAGGTAGAAGCTCCATCACTCGGAGTACACTGGGGTCCTCCCCTGTAGGGGTGGCCCCCATCGTTACAGAGGTCGTTAGAGACTTAGCCCCACTAGTCGGAGCAGCCATCACTTCCAGAGCTGACAGAACATAGTCAAACTGTGTCTGATCACTGCACCACTACAGTCAAGGAATGGACGCTACTCAACATGTCATGTTGTACTATCAACAACATGATCCTCTACTTCATGGGTCATGATTAGTGGGCTCCACCACAGGTGTAGTAGAGCTATCATACATGTATGTACATGTAACTACAGGGGTAATCATGGGGATACAAGTTGGGATGGAGGGCCTGCATTTCCTTCACACATGCTGCCAGACTAAAATGACGCTCTAACTCACGATAAAACCTGCAGAGAAGATAGAGGAAGTATTAGCTCCTCGATCTGCTGTTGACCATCACATGCAGCAGTAACTCTAGACTCACGCTGACTCTGAGAGGATGGTTGTGATGATGTCAAGGAATCTGGTCACACTTGCCCCTTCCACCTGTGGCCCACTGTCTCCAGTGGGAATGAAGGCAGCTCGGAGCATGGTATGTACTAGCCACACCAGGTCTGCCTTGGCCTGCCTCAGGCGACACTTATGATATGCCACACTGTGTGTGTGTGTGTGTGTGTGTGTGTGTGTGTGTGTGTGTGTGTGTGTGTGTGTGTGTGTGTGTGTGTGTGTGTGTGTGTGTGTGTGTGTGTGTGTGTGTGTGTGTGTGTGCGTGTCATGTGATGTGTGTGTATTTCAGTACTTATTACCTCTCTGGGTCATAGCTACATCTTCGTGCCAGCCACTGCTCCTGCAGAGGAGGGATGGTCGCTTCATAGAATGACACCAACCTATGTACACATGTATATGTACATCACACACACACACACACACACACACACACACACACACACACACACACACACACACACACACACACACACACACACACACACACACACACACACACACACACACACACACACACACACACACACACACACACACACACACACACACACACACACCTCTCCAGCAGCCCACACTCCACAGCTAGGGAAACAGAGGGGGGGTAGGTCTCCATGAAGGAACGCAGGGAGTAGGCAATGTCGGCAACATACAGGACCATCGCTGGCACAGGTGTCGGTGGGAGGCTGAGGAGAGGGCAACACAAACTGTAACACTTGCATGACCCTCTCTCTTCTTTTTACCTCTGCTTTTCCTCCAGTCTCACCACTCTCCCCACCTTCCCTCCCTCCCTCCCCTCCCCTACACACTCCACAGTCACATCCTCAAGCAACTTTAGGACGCTATTCAGAGCTGACTTCAGGTCGTCGTGATACCTTGGCTGTCTTTTGAATACATTATCGATCATCTTAGCAAGCAGCGGCTGGTTGCAGGTGTGGTACAGAGCACACAGATCCATGAGTCGTGTGATGTCAAACAGGAAGTGGTTGTAGATGATGTCACCAAATGTCTTCTCCAATAGGAAGTGCTCCTATAATTATTGTACATAATTAAACCCCTCTAAATGAGGGCACGACACACAGCACATATTTCTACAACATCTGATATCAGGACATAGACAGATGACTGTACTCACAGAGGATTCCTTGTGAGTAGACATCCGGAGAAATGTCATGAATACACGTCGGTGGAAACTTGTGAGAACCTCACGCCCTCGTTGGGAGACAGGGGGTGTGGTTTCATTTGGGCGTGGCCCATAATGTAAGTATGAGTCTAGCATCTTGTGCAGAGATGTATCGTACATTACCTGCACAACAAGGACATACATATAATGGAGATGAGCTCTCTCTCTCTCTCTCTCCCTCCCCCCCTCCCCCCTACCTCCCTCCCTTCCTCCCTCCCTCCCTCTCTCTCCCTCCCTCCCTCCCTCCCTCCCTCCCTCTCTCTCTCTCTCTCTAACATTGTACTACTAGTACTGAGAGATACTGTACACCTACACGACGTTATCCTCACTGCAGCCCCTGTACTCCAGTGGCTTGCCATGTATGTTACATACATAGCCTCGTACCCAAGCTCCTTCCAAGGGGAGAGCCTGGGTACGAGGCTAGTTACATACATACTATGATTGCATGTATCTCCATTATAGATACAAGTATTATGTACACGTCTGAAGAACATCTGCGAGAAATGAGGTATGTAGTCTGCAGGTATCATGGCCTCACCTGGCACCAGAACCTCTGGTGTGGTTGACATAGTAACCAGTGGAGGTCAGAGTCCATCAGCTCAAGTGCCTCCAACCAGAGTGCTGAGTCATCATTCTCTTGGGGCGGTACGTAACAGAGAAAATTGACGTCCTTACACCAAGATGGGTGCTGGGTGGAGGGATCACGTGAACTGGTATATACGATTCACCATTGTGGCCTTTGTATATACATACAAGAGCAGGCACCACGACAGTGCATCCTGTCTGAGGGTCTACACGTTCCCTCTGCTGCAGATTCAGAGCAAGAGCCTCTTCACTGACGCCAGACCCAGCCATCACATTTCTCTTGCGCATGCGTTGAGTAGCGCGTGAGGTTAACCACGCCTACTTTATTTTTTTCATGGATGTGCAGGACGAGAAGGCTCCCTGGCCTTCGCCAGAGGTCTCCATATCTGAGTCCGAGACCGAGAAGGAGACGCTTTTGGGTCTGCGGTCATTGCCATCGCCTCAACGCCACTCGTCATGTAGGCGGTGGACTTTCCTCTTGTCCCTCACCTTCTTCTCCGCCCTCGGCGGATTCCTCTTTGGCTACGACACGGGTGTCATTTCGGGAGCCATGCTCAAAATAAGGGAAGACTTCAATCTGTCGTCCGAGTACCAGGAGCTGATAGTGAGCATGACTCTTGTGGGAGCAGCCATTGCTGCCCTTGCTGCTGCCCCCCTGGCCGACGCACTGGGACGTAAACCTGTCTTGGTGTTAGCGTCTGCTGTGTTCACTGTGGGAGCTGGGATAATGGCAGCTGCCCCAGTGCCTGCAGTGCTTCTGATTGGTCGATTTGTTGTTGGTGTGGGGGTTGGTATGGCGGCAATGGCAGTACCCATGTACATCTCAGAGTCTGCTCCTGCAGCCATGAGAGGGAAGCTGGTTGTGGTCAACATTATGTTTGTGACTGGAGGCCAGTTCATTGCCACCTTGATTGACGGGGCCTGCTCCAATTTACCCCTCCATGTAGGGTGGAGGTCAGCACACACACACACACACACACACACACACACACACACACTACTAGACACTAAGAATATTTATTAGACACTCCTGTAAGAATACATGTCAACCATTCCACCTAAAGTGTATGCTATATAAACACCAGCTGAAGTCTTTGATCTTGACCACAACCATAACACAACAAGTGGTTCTACTTGTGATGTCTGTCTGTCTGTCTGTATACTTCTCCCAGACTGATGCTGGGCTTGTCTGCTGTGCCCTCCATACTAATGTTCTTCGGACTACTCTTTATGCCAGAGACTCCTCGATGGCTTGTCTTCCATAACAAGATGTTCAAGGCCCACAAAACCCTAGCCTATGTTAGTAAGATTCAGTTTTCTGTGTAATTCAGCACAACACATTACATTAGTTGTGAAGTGTGTGTGCTCCCCCAGGTTCCCTCGGTATTTCTGTGAACAACTTATTCCCCCCCCTCTCTTTCTCTTCCTTTCAGACGAGGCTGCCAAGTGAGGTTGGTCCAGAGTTACATGAGATTACTGAGGATTATCAGGAGCACAAGGCTAGGAAATTAGGTGCTTATATGTTTGTATAAGTACTATTACATGCAAACCACCATGTGTCCCTTCACTTCCTCTTCATCCCCCACTCTCCTCTCCCTTCATCCTCCTCTCTTCTCTCACTTTATCCTCCTCTCTCCTCCCCCCCCCCCCCCCCCCCCCCCCTCTCCTCTCCCTTCATCCTCCTCTCTTCTCTCACTTTATCCTCCTCTCTCCTCCCCCACTCTCCTCTCCCTTCATCCTCCTCTCTCCTCCCCCATCTCCCTCCTCCTATGCCTTAGGTTTGAGGCAGCTAACAGTCAGGTTCTTCACGACACGCTCTGTGATGCTGGCTCTGGTGGTTGGCTGTGGGCTGCAAATGTTCCAGCAATTTGGAGGCATTAATACAGTCATGTGAGTGTCATGTGACATGCACAATAACTTGTCAGTCCATAGTGGTATTCAATGCCTATATAAGCACTGGTACTTGTGTAGTGAGGACAATAGCCCTTACTCCATCACTCTGCGTTCCTTATCATCAGACATCACCCCACACCATCCACCACACAGGTACTACAGTGCTTCCATCATCCAGATGGCTGGATTCTCAGACAAAGACTCAATATGGCTAGCAGCTATCCCGGCATTCGGCAATTTTGTATTCACAATTGTTGGCCTCCTGCTAGTGGACCGAATTGGACGCCGGAAGCTGCTCCTGGGCAGTATGGCAGGTGTGACTGTCTGCCTGGCTCTCTTGGGTGCAAGCTTTTACGCAATGGACCGCCTGAGCCTAACAGCTCATCCATACAGAATGGATAAATGCAACTTTGACTCCTGTGCAGCATGTGTTGGCAACTCAAAGTGTGGGTTCTGTGTTCAAGATTCAAATGACTCTTTTATCAATGGGACTTGCAGTCAAGCAGAGTTTAGAGGTGGAGAAATGCAGAGCAAGTATCATTTCGGCAATGAAACATGTGCACTGTACTTCGAACAGGATAGTAGCCATCAGTATTTGATATCCTTGAATGATACTCAAAGGAAGTGGTTTAGCAACACTTGTCCTGACAGCAAGCTGGCCTATCTGACTATCCTCATGCTGTTTCTCTACATTGCCTTCTTTGCCCCAGGGATGGGCCCCCTGCCCTGGACTGTCAACTCAGAGATCTACCCCACGTGGGCCCGCAGTACTGCCATCGCCATAGCCACCACTGTCAACTGGCTGTGCAATCTGATAGTCTCCATGACGTTCCTCACCCTCACAGACAGGTACATGTACATAGGGTGAAACTGCTCTAATCTGAATACTTAAGGATCCTGAGTTTGTGGGTTATGTAGCCTCGTACCCAGCCTCTTTCTGGGGCTTCCCCCCCCCCCCCCCCGGAAAGAGCCTAGTGGGTTATGGAGCAGACACAGTCCTGTTTACTGTTTATGAGGTGTCCCCATTTCATGCAGGAGGCCTAATAGAGAAGTTCCATGAGGTATGTATCTGTAACCTTCTCTTCCATTCCTCAGCATTGGCCAGCCCGCTACATTCTGGATGTACACAGGTCTAGGAGTGCTGGGCCTGGCCTTCATGGTCCTGCTGGTCCCAGAGACCAAGGGACGCAAGCTAGAAGAAGTAGACGTGTTATTTCAACGACCATGGTTTGCAAGATGGTGCACCAGATGGAAAACAACATAATCTTTAGTGTTTGTGTTTTTATAAAGCATTGATCTATTGACATGAAAGCTATTATTTGTTCATAATGTTCTAGGATTGTGGATATTTGGCGATCAATGCGTTCGCAATTTCAACATATTTCTTCTGAGCGTCTTCCTTACTCATGCCCTTGCGGCCGTTCCATTGGTCCCATTTGGCACGACCTTTAGGGTCGAAGAGTCCAGGGCGGTCTGTGTCGCAGTCGCCGACTGTGGCCTGCTTGTAGAGCCCGTACAGCTCTAGCAGCTCCTCGTTGGTGGGCCGCTGCGTCAGCTTCTTCACATTCTCCGCAGCTTGCTCGAACTCGGACATATTTTACTGGGGTAGCGATCGATGTCAGCTGCTGAAGATGAATTTCGATATTATCGTGTCGCTTTGCGCATGCGCCAACTCCGCGTGCTCCTTTCACCCGAGAAGAAAGATGGTGGGTTTGTCATATGTTCATGTGTTTATGTGTTTTAACCCAACGATCCACACCATTTACTGTGGACTAGTAGTCTCTGTTTTTCCCTCCTGTCTCAGCCTGCCAAGAAGCAGCCGGCGAAGGGAGCGAAGACACAAACCAAAGGCAAGGACGCGGGGAAGAAGGCCAAGCCTACAGGGAGCGGCGGAAAGGCTAAGAAGAAGGTGAGGAACAGCGTTAGCGCTGATAACGAAGGCACATGTATTGGGAATGAGTGTTAGAAACTACCTTTTACTGTCCTTTCTACTTCTACGGTTGGTTCTGTAGAAGTGGTCGAAGGGAAAAGTACGTGATAAGCTGAACAACTTGTGTCTGTTTGACAAGACCACGTATGACAAGCTCTACAAGGAAGTGCCCAACTACAAGCTGATAACTCCGGCAGTCGTGTCAGAACGGTTAAAGATCAGAGCTTCTCTGGCACGAAGGGCCCTCCAGGAACTGTTGGCCAAGGGAGTGGTGAGACAAGTCTTGAAGCATCACAGTCAAGTTATCTACACTCGGGCACCGAAAGGAGAAGAACACTGATACTGTGTGTACTGACGTCTCATTATGGTTTAATTATCACCTTTTCCGTGTATGATACTTTTTGAATTATTGATCATTAATGTGAGAAAGTGGTAGAATAGTATACTGTAATATGGCTTTACCGAAGTGGAAGGGACTCAAACAGCATGCAGACTATAAATGGGTGGGGCTAGCCTGCCCGGCACATGCATACACAGAAGTAACAGATCTTTGCAAGTTGTAAGACAAACTGGTACTTCAGAGTGAGTTGTGATTGAAAAAGGTATAAAATGTACACGATCATGAAACAGACTATTGGAGTATTGTTTTTCGTGTAGTCTTTGGGAGGGGAAGGGCAGCTATGGCGCCCACTAGTAGTACACCTGCTACCAGGAGGATGGGGATGGAGGGGTTGACGTGGATGAACAGTCCAAACAGATTGGTACCCAGGATGGCACCCACCCGGGCAGAGAGAAGGTGTATCCCAGCAGCTGTAGTCCTGCACAACACAAGAGCACTACATCACTCCTTGTACTCACTACAGCACTACATCACTCCTTGTATGATAGTATGAAACACATTATAGCCTCTGTTCTACATTTTCAATACTATCCTCCCCCACATAATTAAAATCACACAGCATGGAAGGCTTGTATTGGGTGTACTGAGGCTATAGAACTTGACATGTACATAATAGCACGTATTTCATAGTACTACCTGAGATGAGTGGGGTAGAGCTCTGCAATGAGTAGGCTACTGTCATTCCAGGCAGGTGTAGAGAGGGCAACAAACACACACAACATGACGACCACAAACACCTCCGAGTGGACAACGTACAGACCAAAGACAGAGGCTGTTGATGCAAACAGACTAAATGCTGTAGAGAGGAGGGGGGGAGGTGAAAGTGTAGGCAGAGCAGGGAGACAGTGACAAGGGACTTGTAAAACAACTAAGCTTATTTCCTATTTCAAGTCTCTTCTCAACAGATAAACAATGAAACTGCAGCTGCTGGTAAAAGTTCTATACATACTGTGTATACATGTGTGTCTCTATTACCTAGCCAGTAGTTCCTGCGGAGGAAGTAGACGGCTATAGCAGAAGCAACATTCCCTGGAAAGGCAGCTCCTGACACAAGGAAAAGGTCTCGATAGATGTTCTCATTATCCTCCTTCTTCTTCTTACACTTCACCTCCATGTCATCACAAGTGCTGTTCCCACCTTCCAGAACATTCACCAACTCCACACTCCCACTCCCACTGCCCTCCTCCCCTCCCACCACCACATCACTACTCGAACCATTACACACACTCAAACCAGACACATTGACACCACTGAACACAGTCTGATTCCAGTTAACACGTTTGAATAAACACCTCGACTCAAATGTAACATTGTCCAGAATGCAAGTAGTAAAATTGCAGTCTTCGAGATACATGTTAGAGAATGTGACATTACTAAACTTCACATTAAGAAATTCACTGTCGCTGAGTTTGAAACCAGTCAAATCCATATTGCTAAAATGTTGTCCTCTGAAAATGGTTCCTTCACATCCACAATATTGAGATAGCACAGCATCACTTGGAGCATTCCCACTACAGAACTCTCTTGTTTCTCGTGCAGTAACGATCTGTTCCACGTAGGAGGGAAACCACAGAGTGACACCAAAGGACCTGGGAGTGGGCAACATTTATGGTATGAATGGAGGGAGAGAAAGAGGGAGGGAGGGAAGGAGGGAGTGAGGAGGAAGGATAAAGTAGAGAGGGATGGAGAGAAAGAGGGAGGGAGGGAGGGAGGGAGGAGGAGGGATAAAGTAGAGAGGGAGGGAGAGAAAGAGGGAGAGAGGGAGGGAGGGAGGGAGGGAGGAGGAGAGGGAGCGAGGAGGAGGGATAAAGTAGACAGGGAGGGAGAGAAAGAGGGAGGGGGAGAAAGAGGGAGAGAGGGAGGGAGGTAGGGGGAGGGGTAAAGTAGAGAGGGAGATGGTACTACTCACCCAAATGAGAGGGTGAAGAGGATAGTGAGGAGCAGGAGGGTTCGCCAGAGAAGGCTATATTTGAACAGCTCTATTGTCTGAGACCACACCTACATGGAACACATGCAGAGCATTAATGAGTAAGTTGTGTTTCTCTTCCATCACTTAGTCTAGCTCTTCTGCTACAGTGTCCCATACATACATCTGACAACCTCACCTCTAACCTGTTTTATCATTTCATAAAACCGGGCTTGTCGCCGACCACAACCCGTTTCCTTAGCCACGTGCTGCTTTTTATCCTGTCCTGTCGTAACACGTACACCTTTGATAGAGAATTGCACGTCTTCTCCTCCTTTGTGCAAGTGGTTCAGTCTATGAACCATTCTCAGAACTTTTAGTGCCTTCTTCTCACGACCAGTCTGGACAGGGACACAGGCACACATACAGTGTGAGGGGGCTGTGTCAAGGTGATGTACTGCAACATACTTGGAATGTTGTATATAATTGCTCACTAATCCATGCAAGGCATATCTACAGCCCTAATGAATGTTAAACACATTTCATACACAGTACGTGTACACTGTACCCACCTCCAGGAGGAACCTGGGACTCTCTGGCAGTAGCAGGTATAGTAGCACTCCTATGAGGGAAGGCAGAGCAGACACAGCAATGAAGACTCTCCAACTGTGCAGTGCCCCGATGGTCCGTGGCAGGATCAGCCAGGCTATCCCTCCACATACCAGACGTCCGAAGGTCCAGAAGAAAGACTGGACTCCCAAATAGGGCCCGCGATATTTATTGCGGATGAACTCAGCAGTGTATGTAGGAATAATTGGTAATGACCCACCAACACTAAAGTGGAAGAGATTATCAAAAACTTAGATCTCTGCAGTGAGGACACCTTGATAAATGGACCCTCTTTCGAACTCAGGACACCCCATTGATCAGGATGCTCATCAGGACACCTCACTGATCAGGACACTTCATTGATCATAAAATTTGGCATACAGAAGAACTTAATATTTCCACCTCAACAGGACTCACCCAATGCCACTGATGAAACGAAACACAGTGAACATGGCAATATTGGGAGAGAAGGCGGAAAAGAAAGCAAAAGTTCCATTAATGGTCAGAGATATGAGCATCACAAAACGACGTCCAACAATGTCTGCAAAGGCCCCCCAGCCGTAGCTGCCAAACAGCATGCCAGCAAATACAACTGAACTCAGTACTGCATTCTGTACATCTGTGGACCCAAATTCATCGTCACGGCGGAGAATTGGGAGCACAAACCCCACCGATATTACCTGCAAACGTGTCACAAGTCATACTCTCAATACATGTACACATCATAGGAGTAAGAACAGGGGGGCCTGTGCCCTCCCCCCTAATATTTTAAGAGGGAGGCCTGGTCAATACTTTTCTTCCTACTCCACTGCATATACACGCATTCTTGCAGATAGTGAGCTACATGTAGATTCATCATAGGCTAATGGACTTACCTCTACGGCGTCTGAAAGAAGGGCTATTCCATTTATAACGATGAGGATGACATGAAACAAGCCGAACCCAATGTGTTTCAGAGCCACCTCGTAGTCTCTAGCTACTCCGTTCTCGTCAATCTCATCCTCTTTCGAGATAAGGCTCGTGCTGTCCTCACCGGTCAGTCCTTCTCCCTCGGACCCCGACTCGTCCATGTCTTCCACAGAAATGACCTGGACTTCTGGGTCTCGTCTGCTGGCCTCCACCCCTCCTCGCCCTGATCGGTAGAGAACGCGGTAAGAGTACGACATTCCTAGGTTTCAGATTAGTAAAAGTAGTACATGATGAGTACTACAAGTCTTTGGTGTCTCCCCCTACAGCCCCGCCCCAGGTGGTGAGCATACGACAGTACAAAGGTCACGAAACAATACTAGTAGAGTATATAGTATTTTGTATTCATGTAAGGAAATGTCAATATACGTGATCACTTCAGAAATGAAAGAAAACAGAAAACAGTTCTGAATGACTGGTGTTAGACCTATTTATCCCTTCTCTCTGGCTACACTTCTTTCCTACTTCTATATGCATATACTGTGTCCTCTATGTACATGTATACATGTACTTTGACAGTCTGTCTGTAAATATACTGAGAGTCTACATGTAAAGTCAGCCCCCGGGGCTCCCCCTATATTCGGCATTGTTCTAATTATACGAAAGCTCCCCACATTCCGTAAAATTACGTGTGTTTCCGGAAATGGATGTGTAAAGTTATGGAGAAAACGACTTGACTGAAAGTCGCCAGTAAAACTTTATTCAGAGCCTCGTCACTTTCTGTTTCGTGTGGTGGGAAAAATAGCCACGGAGAGCCCCAGAGCTTCCCCGCTAATACATAGCCAGCTTAGAGGAGCCAAGACAAATCAACACGGGACGTGGGTCGCTTGACAGCCGGCAGGGTGAGAGGGAAATAAGATGAGTCGTCCCAAAGACTCCTCGAGAGTGAGAGCGCCTTCCTTCGTGGACGGTGCCAACAGAGGAGGCCATTCGGCCGCGCAGAGTGGAATGATGCGAGTCACTAGTAAGTGCTAAACTGGTGATACTTGTACTTGTTGTGTGTACGTGATGGTGGCTTGTTGTAAGACAGTGTAGAGATTGGGTAGGAAGTACTCCAGCTAGCCAAATTGGAAGTGGACAGTTAGCCTTTGATGTGGTATTGGCATGGAGGGTGCCAGGTGATAGCCTAGTTGGGGGTGTGGCAGGTTTAAGTGATGTCACGTGATGGTGTGACCTTGGAGTCATAGATGCTTATCTCTCAACACTACACATTTTCATGTGACACAGTCCATAGTGCTTTCGATTCTTATCCCTTCCTTCACCCTTGACCACTCTCAGTGTGCTCTGGGTCTACTGTAGCCACTTCACACCGAGTAAGGCTATGTGGTTATCTGCACTTGCCATTCCAGCATCTCTTACCATACATGTGTGTGTACCTTATGGACCTGCTGTAGTGCATGCTATAGTGTCACTCACAAAGTAGTCCTCGTCCTGCCTTACAGTAGATTCAGTATTGGTTAGGAGGATGGGTGTACATTCCTTATGAATGACATCATCAGTTTCAACCTGTGTGTCGAAGTCCAGGGACCACGCTGTGTTGTCACATAATCCACATCTTGTCTCTAACAAGCGACTCCCATAGTCAGAGATATTCAATGGCCACTCCCAGGTATATGGTGTGCCCATATATTGTGGATTGTGTATATGTACATCTACCTCAACCAGTAAGAGACTGACACTCCTGAAACAGAAGGGGCTGGGTGCCAATCTCACATGATACATAGGTGGAAGGTATCAGGATGTGGGCCTTTGGACTTCATGAAGACTGGAAGTGTGTCCTGTGGTTACTGGCCAGTGATGTGGTGTTCTGTCCCATTACTCACCTAGTCCCCCATCCCTTTCCTCCCTCCCTCCCTCCTCTCTTTCCTCCCTCCCTCCCTCCTCTGTTTCCTCCATTCCATCCTGTGCCCCATTGTCTTTACATGTATTACAGGTGTGTAGTGTCTCTGGAGCACACTGAGCCCTGGGGGTGGGGAGGGGCATTCATATCATTTCCTGTGCCCATTGTATAGGTTAATTGATCAATCATTGAATCATAGTCATTAGGAATTGTTTTCCTCAACTGATAATGATCATATTCACAATCTCTCTTATGATGTAATGTCAGAGCAGCGCAGGAGTATAGTGTGCTCTGTAAACTGAAGGTTGTGAATACCATCAATGTGCACAGTGACCCCTCTCTAATCCAGATGCCCTTCGTCAGACAGATCCTGTCCTGCTAATGAGGTGTCCTGGTCAATGGGATTGCAACTGTGCATAGATGTATTTAGGACAATACAAGGCATCTGATTAGAGATTTGGCTTGGTTATTTATTCAAAACCTGAGAGCCCTATTAAGGGAGCTAGTGTTCCTTAATACCACACTATTGACTATCCTGTGATGTGTAGTGGTGTGTGGAAATGAAAATATGTTCCTGACCACAAGATGCTTTGAAGTGCTGAGATCAATCCCTCACTATACAAGACCCCTCTTCCCCTGGAATGCTTTCCTGCATGTCAAAGAGCTACAGCCCCGGGGCACACACTCTCATGTGTGGTAGATCTACAACCCACTGGGAACCCTTAAACTATGCTGGCCTGAAGGTAGGACTGAGTAGCTGTCCCTCACAAAGTGTGTTTACAGAAGGAGGCTCGAGATATTGTTACACAGATACTTGTTATAGAGCGATATTGAGAGAGGAGAAGGTAGGTGATATCCTGTTTCCCTTTCATCACATACACCACTACTGTGTCTTGTACTGGAGTTCCCCTACCTAAAGAGGAAGGTGAAGCTAGTACAAGTATCTGTTTTCGTGGAATCTGTTTTGATACATGTATATACTGGTTTATCTATAAGTCAACGTGTGTGTTTCTGAGACCACTGTTTGGACCACCTGTGACAACCATCCTCTGTGTACTCTAGTCTCTATCTCTACAGTGGTGTACTCTCTCTACAGTTGTAGAGACCCCCACATGTATGTACATGTACAGTGAGTGCTACACGTACTGTCATAAGAGGTGACTTGGGACATGGATAATGTCATGTAGCCACAGCTGCTGTGTGCAATCAAACACTTGATATCATCATTCCCTGGCTTCCTCCACATATCAAGTGTTGGAGAGGAGGATGATGGGTAGAAGTTGTAGCTCTGCACCCTCCCTGGACCCTGTTGTCTTGACCTGTGACCTCCGGGCCAACACTACAATGGGTGCCATAGCAACTGTCTCCTTGTCGTCCTGTTGTAGGCCACACCCCCTGCACTGGGTGAAAAAGGAGCTGACACGATATCCATGTGTACCATGTTACTAATACACACACATATCTGGTGCTATGCTGGACATGTGTTGATATCTTGTATGAGAGTGGCCAACACATGCTCTGTGGTATGGGGAGACTAGGTATACTCAGCTGTCTATAATGTGACATTCTTTTGCTTTCTTCTCACTCTTCTCTCCCCGTCTCTCTCTCCCTCTCTCCCTCCCTCCCTCTCTCTCTCCCTCACTTCCTCCCTTCCCTCCCTCCCTCCTCCCTCCAGAAGGGAAGAATGGTAACCGTGTCACTCATGTCAATGCCACAGTAGGGGCTCCACCTGACAGACAGGAGGACATCAGCTACACTGACCTGAGGGTCATAGGGAGTGGGTCATTTGGAGTGGTCTACCAGGCCAGGCTAGTGGAGACCAATGAAAGTGTGGCCATCAAGAAAGTACTCCAGGACAAGAGATTTAAGGTGAGGGCAGGAACAAGAAATGGAGTGAAGGAGTGTGATCATATGTACATGTACTGCCTCGGTAGCTTAGTTGGTAAGAGCATCTCCTGGAAAGCCGATGGTCGTGTGTTCGAGTCCCACCTCTGAGGCAGCCAATTTTTCTTGAAAAATGACTGTTTCAGGCAAGTTGTGTTGTGTTGCTTTGCCTTTCTGTTGTGTTGTTGTTGTTGCCGTACATGTAAGTGCAGAAGGCTTGATTAGGAAGGAAGGTGTTGAAGTTGCTTACTAACTCTCTGTTGTGTCTCTCCCTCAGAATCGTGAGCTTCAGATAATGCGAAGATTAGACCACTGCAATATTATACGCCTCCAGTACTTCTTCTACTCCTCCGGTGATAAGGTGGGTCTGATGCCATGACATCATCGACCACCACTGAAGTGTGCATGTCTGCCCTACCATTACATCATAGCCTTGTGTGGCCACACCATTACATCATAACCCTTTGTGTACTTTCAGTTTCCCCTACCCTATTACGTTATGTGTGTGTGTGTGTGTGTGTGTGTGTGTGTGTGTGTGTGTGTGTGTGTGTGTGTGTGTGTGTGTGTGTGTGTGTGTGTGTGTGTGTGTGTGTGTGTGTGTGTGTGTGTGTGTGTGTGTGTCTGTGTGTGTCTGTGTGTGTCTGTGTGTGTGTCTGTGTGTGTGTGCACTAGAGCTAGTTCTCTCTCTCTCCTACTTCACCAATAGAAAGATGAGTTATATCTCAATTTGGTACTGGACTATGTACCTGAGACAGTGTACCGTGTCATCCGACATCACAGCAAGGCTAAGCAAGTCATGCCCCAGCTCTATGTCAAGGTGAGGATAGCCACAGGTGGGGTGGGGTCTAATGGAGGGTAGAACCCTCTAATTACTACCTAATGTACAGTGGAGCCCTTCTAATTACCACCATCCTCTGGTCCAATACATGTGTGTACCTTCAAAAACACATCCTTGAGTGTCCAGATTACAGAGATTTGGGAGAGTGTCCAGAATGTGCACAAGGAAGTGGCTATGTAGTTTGTCTACTCAGCTTTTGATCATGTTTGTCAAGTGAATAGATGTGATATGTTGTACTATGGGATGCAGGAGTGGGATGGATGGGAGCTGTTACATTTTGGGTGTGGGGTTTAATTTGTGGTAACTGGCAGGAATGTGGTATATATGTACATGTACATGTACCACTCCCTCCCTCCCTCCCTCCCTCCCTCCCTCCCTCCCTCCCTCCCTCCCTTCTCTCTCTACCTTCTCCTTCCCCCCTCTCTTACAGGTGTACATGTACCAACTGTTCCGTGCTCTGGCCTACATCCATGCCAATGGTGTCTGCCACAGAGATATCAAACCTCAGAACTTACTGCTCAATCCAGAGACTGGTGTCCTCAAACTCTGTGACTTTGGAAGGTATGATGAGAAGCAGGGAGGAGGGGTGGGAGGGGGGGGGGAGGGTGTGTGTGTGTGTGTGTGTGTGTGTGTGTGTGTGTGTGTGTGTGTGTGTGTGTGTGTGTGTGTGTGTGTGTGTGTGTAGATGTGGAATTCCTCTTATTGATCAAATTACATTCCTCTGGCCACATCAAAGTACTTGAGCCCTAGGATCCCGCCAGTCATGGTGATCAGTATGTGAAGTGTACCTCTCCTCTCTCACAGTGCCAAGATTCTGGTGAAGGGAGAACCTAATGTTTCCTACATATGCTCTCGCTACTACCGAGCCCCTGAGCTCATATTTGGAGCGACAGACTACACCTGTGACATAGGTTAGTCCTCCTACCATCTCCCTCCCTCCATCCCTCCCTCCCTCCCTCCCCACACCCTCCCTGGACCGTGTTGTTATGACCTATGACCTCTGGGCCAACAATATGCTGGGTGCCATAGTGATCGTCTGGTTGTTATCCCATTGTAGGCCACACCCTCTATGCTGGGTGAAATGTAGACAACACAAGTTTGATAACTCTGAGACTACTACTGTCTCAGATGGTCTGTATTTGGCAGCAATGTATACCTGTAATGGGATGGACTAACTACAACATACACTAGTACA
Organism: Theonella swinhoei; assembly: GCA_963970385.1. Classification (NCBI taxonomy): domain Eukaryota; kingdom Metazoa; phylum Porifera; class Demospongiae; order Tetractinellida; family Theonellidae; genus Theonella; species Theonella swinhoei. The sequence continues at coordinate 6,513,354 of OZ019950.1, forward strand.
TTAGTCGGTGTATGACGTGGGATAGGCTATGTACAGTGTACAGTGGGCTAGTCTGCATACTATGGAGTGGGATATGTACATGTATGCAGGCTATATTCCTAAGGATGGTGGTTACTGCACATGTATATGATGCACTTCATTGCTCCACATTTAGAGAGGAGGTTTCTTCATATCCTTATGCTCTACATGTGTTGTACAAGTGTCCTTGTGTGTCCACCAAAGGACCACCATATCACACTCAGTGTTGTCACTCTCTCTCCCAGACATCTGGAGTGCTGGGTGTGTGTTTGCTGAGTTGCTCCTTGGCCAGCCCATCTTCCCCGGGGACAGTGGTGTGGACCAGCTGGTGGAGATCATTAAGGTCCTCGGCACACCAACCAAGGAGCAGATTCGACAGATGAACTCAAACTACACTGAGTTCAAGTTCCCTCAGATCAAGGCCCACCCCTGGAATAAGGTATGAGGGAGAGGGGTGGTACGAGGGAGAAGGATGGTACGAGGGAGAGGGGTGGTACGAGGGAGAGGGGTGGTACGAGGGAGAGAGGTGGTGTGGTGACCTCTTCCTTCTCCAAATACCATACTCTGAATCAGTACATGAGGTCACCTTGTATGTGAGGTTGCTGTGGTGACTAGACTGTCTGGATATGAGAGGTTCAACTATGTACAGGAAGAATGTATAGTGCCTGTTGCCTATGGGGGTTGGGGTGCCTGTTGCCCACAGTAGAAGGTGGGGAGGGGGGGGTCATGTGCCTGTTGCCCATGGTGGTAGGAAGTGGAGGTGGGATGCCTGTGCCCACGGCAGAGGTGGGTGGGGGGGGGGGGGGGTGCCTGTTGCCCACGGTGGAAGTGGGGTGTCTGTTGCCCACGGTGGAGGTGGGGTGTCTGTTGCCCACGGTGGAGGTGGGGTGTGGTGTGGGGTGCCTGTTGCCCACGGTGGAAGTGGGGTGTCTGTTGCCCACGGTGGAGGTGGGGTGTCTGTTGCCCACGGTGGAGGTGGGGTGTGGTGTGGGGTGTCTGTTGCCCACGGTGGAAGTGGGGTGTCCGTTGCCCACGGTGGAGGTGGAGTGATACAGTGAATTCCTCCTTGACTGGCAACTGAAATAAACAGCTGGTTCTTAGGGGGTGGAGCTTTGGCCTGTGACTCCACCCTCACCATCCGGCTAACAACATCATCCCGACCACACTCAATACTGATAATTTAGGCCACACTGCACACTTGCATCATTAACTCTCTTCTTCCTGTGGTGTATCCTACAGGTCTTCCGACCTCGCACTCTCCCAGAAGCCATAGAACTGGTCAGTAAGCTGCTGGAGTATACCCCCGGGTTGAGAATTAACCCCATGGAGGCCTGTGCACACGCCTTCTTTCATGAGCTACGAGAGCCAGGCAAGACGTTACCCTCCGGGAGGTCCCTCCCCCCTCTCTTCAACTTTACTCAGCAAGGTATGGAGTGTATGTGACTATCCCTGTCTGGTCCAGTCTATATGGAAATAGGCCTGAGTAGAATGTGCACAAAAAATCTCTGATTATGCTTGATAGCACTGCTTATATTATGCTTGCAAAAGTGACCAATTATTTGCAAAAATTCAACACAAATTCATGCTATAACTTCTACTGACAAGTATTTCCTTGTCAACTCGGATTTCTTAGGCGTTCTCAAACGGTCCATCAAATAAGCAACGGTGATATTACTTGCCTCTGAAGTCGTCATCTCTCGTTCTTCAGTTGTTTCTTGATCCTCGTCAAAAGAGCTCTCAGGCTCTACTCCATCTAGCTCTCGGTTGTGAACATCACTACCTGCAGCACTAGCACTGGAAATGCTACCCTCCGCAGTCTTTTCTAGGCCATGCCTACTAATTATGAGTCCGATTATGCTCGTGTTCTTACAGAATGCAATTATGCTCAAAATAGTGCAAGCACATTCTACACAGACCTATATGGAAACCATAACATAAGGGTTTTTCTGTCCCACAAATGCGTACTTTTCTTCATGACTCTGTCCCAAGGTACCCAGATTGAAGGGGTGCCACTGTTAGTATTGTACTCACATTAGTATATATGTATTTTTGCAGAGCTGGCAATCCGACCGTCGTTCCAGTCAGTCCTTCTGCCACCCCACATACAGAAGGGAGCAGAGTCTATCAGTAAGGCCACACCCACTTCCTCTACGTTGGACACTGAACAGGCTTCCTCCTCACAGCACTAGCTCCACCTATTTCTAGTCGTCTCTCTGTACTGTCTGTCTGTGTGTGTCTGTTTACATAATTTGCAGCCCTCCATGGCAATGCACTCTGCACTTCGCACTCTGACCTTGATACTGGCAGTGACATCCATGGGCTGTCTTTGTTTCTTGTATCGTAACTTTATATTATTACTACTGATAGGAGAGCTTTGTTTATAGTATATCATTTTACTTATAGTTCACGTTCCTTTTCCAGACTCTCTCTCTCTCTCTCTCTCTCTCTCTCTCTCTCTCTCTCTCTCTCTCTCTCTCTCTCTCCCCCTCCCCCTTCTGCCTTGCCTGTCGGTATGTCTCATGAATTATAATATTTTGCACTTGCATCATAGCACCATAAATTTATGATAGGAAGTATAATATGCATGCGCAAAACAAATCTCACACGCAGTGACAAGCTCAAGATGGTTTTACATGTACTTTGTACATGTGTGGCATGTGCCACAATTTTGATAGCTTATATTACCCCAGAGTTGTTATACATTGAAATTCTTTAATGCATTATTGTACACCAAGTGTTTGTGTGTCTACTTCTCTCCACTCGTAAGTGAGGTTTTGATTCCATTAATCTATAGGATCTACATTATCTCTGGAATAATCATTGTTAATGGAACTGCATGGCCTGTATGAATATTCCTTAATCTTCTGGGTAGAAAGACTTCATGGCACTGTTATGCTTCATAATGTTTGTGTAGTTGTCAGGTGTCAACATGTAGATGATCAACTATAGACATAGTTTCAGCAGAATATCTACTATATGCATAACATATGTGGGAGGTTTAGTGTGGTGCTCAATAAGTGGAGGTTAGTTTTAATGACACAATGCAAGATGTGGAATGGCCGGTGGAGGAGTGTGACTGACCCTCTTCTCATTACTAGTAACATTGTTCTAAGTTCACTTGAAACATTACTGCAATATTCCCAACTGGTGATGAGTAAGACCTCAATGATGACAACACAGTAGCCTAGTTCCTAGTCATTCAAGAGCCCTGCTTACTATATATATCCTAGTCACTTGAGAGCCCTCTCAATCGGCTAGGAGCTAGGTTAACAACACAGTAGCTTACTATTATGGAGTTGCTGTACAGAATCATAGTGTAGGAAATGTTGCATTTGGATCATGTGACTACATATTAACACATGCAAAGGCCAATGCTGGTTTGATTATATGTCAATATCATATATACAACATACGGCACTGAGATCAGTCGCGGCTTTGCTCTATGACGTCGCATCCGCGATCATGATGATTGGTCAGTAGTTGCCATCACGTGACTTCTCCGCACACATGAGCAAACCAGAGCAAACCAGAAACGTGCTTATGCGAAGGGATTGCATTCGGCCTGTTTCTAGTGACAAGATGATAGTGAGCTACTTTACCGACGTACGTGCATTTATAAATGTCTTGTTTTACTGCATTTAATCCTTCATTTTAGTTTCTATACATCAAAGTGCTTTTCTGTGTCAACTTCTTTCTACTCACAAGTGAGCCATTATTAATTAACATGTTGTACAGTGATGATTTCTTGTACAATATTTTGAATCAGTTGCAATATCATAAGCTTAACTTGCTAGAGTCTAATATACAATGAAATTTCTATTCAATAATTTTTGCTAGGCGAGAGGAGAGGCTTAATAGTCCTAGTCTGTTGTGCTTCATGACTAGTTCCCTTGCATATTACTCCTTCACAGAACAAACTTATGATTTCTTGGCCTTGTTTTTTTTGGCCCCACACATCCAGATGCTAGAGAGTTTACTGTGTAGGCTAGTTGAAATGACACAAATAACTCACTATATATTTAGGAGAGGTTTTGTTGCTCTTCCAGGTGCTCAATCAGTGGGTTAAATTAAATAAAAACATTGAAGGATGTAGGAATGGCAGTGCAATCAGAACAAAATATTAACGTTTTTTGAAGGATGTAGGATACTACCATGAAATGAATTTGTTACCTTCCCCCTCCCCACATGCAGTAGCCAGTGTGGAGAGAAATGTGTCCACTACCATAAGGACACTGACAGAGACACAGGCTGCCACCCAGACCATCACCAATACACCCATTGTCACTGCCACACCAGAGGCCTATCCTCCTAAACCAGGTCAGTGCATACTCTATGTGGCTCTGGTCTCTATAGGGGACTATACATCTAATATATCGCAATATATACAAAGAAGGTAAGTTACATGTTGATGTAACTACATATACAAAAACCAGTGAAACAAGTGTAAAAACATAAAAATGGATGTAGGAATGGCAGTGCAATCAGAACAAAATATTTTCATAAAAACGATTTTTGAAGGATGTAGGATACTACCATGAAATGAATTTGTTACCTTCTCCCTCCCCACAGTAGCCAGTGTGGAGAGAAATGTGTCCACTACCATAAGGACACTGACAGAGACACAGGCTGCCACCCAGACCATCACCAATACACCCATTGTCACTGCCACACCAGAGGCCTGTCCTCCTAAACCAGGTCAGTGCATACTCTATGTGGCTCTGGTCTCTATAGGGGACTATACATCTAATATATCGCAATATATACAAAGAAGGTAAGTTACATGTTGATGTAACTACATATACAAAAACCATTGAAACAAGTGTAAAAACATAAAAATGGATGTAGGAATGGCAGTGCAATCAGAACAAAATATTTTCATAAAAACGATTTTTGAAGGATGTAGGATACTACCATGAAATGAATTTGTTACCTTCCCCCTCCCCACATGCAGTAGCCAGTGTGGAGAGAAATGTGTCCACTACCATAAGGACACTGACAGAGACACAGGCTGCCACCCAGACCATCACCAATACACCCATTGTCACTGCCACACCAGAGGCCTGTCCTCCTAAACCAGGTCAGTGCATACTCTAATTATGTGGCTCTGGTATCTATAGGGACTATACATCTAAAATATACAAGTAAATAAAGAAATTTGAAAGAAAATATAGGGATTGCATAAAAAGGAACGGAGACAAGATTGGGACACAGACATGTTATGATATATCAACGTAACATTATGGGTACGTCGATATATCATAACATGTCTGAGTCCCAATCTTGTCTCCGTTCCTTTTTATGCAATCCCTATATTTCCTTTCAAATTTCCTAAATTTTTTATTTACTTGTCAGTGATTGTTAGTGAGATACAGTAATCCTTGCCTGAGGCTATTTGTCGTTATATGTAGCCTAGCTTTTGTTAGTGAGATACAGAAATGCTTCCCTGAGGCTATTTGTTGTCATATTACAAGTTTTACATTGTTTACAGAGATTATGTTGATCATAGGCGTATTATACACTTTACCATCATACAAATTTTCACTTTTAGGGGAGCTATTGTTAGTGAAATACAGTATTCCTTGCCTGAGGCTATTTGTTGTTTTATTACAAGATTTACATTGTTTACAGAGATTTTATCACAACCGTTGATCATAGGCGTATTACTCTTTACCATCATACCAATTTTCACTTTTAGTGGGGCTTTTGTTAGTGAGATACAGAAATCCTTGCCTGAGGCTATTTGTTGTTATATTACAAGATTTACATTGTTTACAGAGATTTTATCACAACGTTGATCATTGGGGTATTAAACTATACTATTATGCAATATTTCACATTTAGCAGGGCTTTCATTAGTCAGATATAGGATTGTGTGCCCCCCATTATAATACATGGCCTGAGGCTATTTTTGTTTATTTTACAAGAAGTACATTGTTTACAAAATTTTTAACATGACGATGCACTACCCCCAGTGGAACTACATCACTGTACCAAGTTTCATATTTGGATGTGCTACCGTTAGTGAGTTACGCCTGTTAAAGCGGAAGAAGAAGAAGCGGAAGATGGAGAATTTACAAAATGGACTTTTGTTAATTTAACACCTTTCTCATGCATCAAATTATACCACTTTATAATCACAGTTAGTTTCTGGGTATAGTTACGCATTCATGTCAACAGAAGTCCAGTAGGTAGCAAACTGAAAGTGAAAGTGATGAAAAACCTTATATGTGGGTTTCAATGGGGATAGACCATGGCAATCCCTATATACACAGTACTACCGTACTGTGTGATATACAAAGAAGGTAAGTTACATGTTGATGTAACTACACATACAAAAACCAGTGAAACATGTGTAAAAACATTTTCATAAACGGATGTAGGAATGGCAGTGCCAAAAATCAGAGAAACAAGGACTATATATATGGGGGATGATGGCATACAAGTGATACAACAGTAATACCATGCGTAACTCCATACTAATAAAAGATGTAGGGAGGAGTTACACATGGTATTACTGTTGTAATTAAGTTTAATGCCCTCACAATCAGTATAATGTTAAGTAAACATTGTAGAACAAGAAATGCCTGCATTACATAATAATTACGTAATTATCAATTGCGCACGCTTACATTTACACAATTAAAACAGACAACGACAGGCCTACTAATTCACGTAGTTACATAGAATCTATTAACTGGCCAGTAATTCAAGTTAATGTACAATTACTACCAAGTAAACGGAGACAAGAAATTTTAAAGAAAATTTTAAAGAAAATAATATAGGGATTGCATAAAAGGAACGGAGACAAGATTTGAACACAGACGTGTTATGAAATTATTGACGTAGCCATATAATGATATATCATAACATGTCTGTGTTCCAATTTTGTCTCCATTCCTTTTATGAAATCACTATATTTCCTTTCAAATTTTTTATTTACTTGTACTACATAGGTGATCCAGGCCCTCCCCTAAACCTGACTCATGATGTATCAGCTAACACAGTGTCCTCAGCAGTAATCAGATGGGACCCTCCTTCCACCAGTGGAGGAGATGGAATATCTATCACTGGGTATAGGATAATGAGCAGTGGCTCAATTTGAATGAGACAGTTGATGACACGACCTACACTATTACTGGACTACAGTACAACACTGACTATAGTGTTAATGTGACAAATGTCAACTCATGTGATCTGGAGAGCGAACCAGCTAGTGTAGAGGTTAACATAGAGGCCAGAGGTTAGTACAGCAACTGGTGTAATACATGAAGGATGTTAAATATGTTCCTTCATAATCAGTACCACCCACACCTGCTCTCTTACCTCCTGAACTGTACTGTGATGTGCCTCTTGGGAATGGTAGACCTGTTGTCATCCAATGGATGGTGGGTGACATGTACCATTCAGTGTTACTGATCAGTCATGCAATTTGTGCTGTACACATAGCTTGGAACTAAGTCACGATATGTGGTATATCCAGGATCAGTAGAGGCAAGAGTAAATCTGAATCCTGGAGATGTAACCTGTTCTGGTGGCACAAGCTGTACTGCTTCCCTCACAAGTGAGAGTGTCTATGACATCACTCTTATGCTGACCAATGATGTTGGATCAACTCAACCTATAGTGGACACACTTGACTGTAACTTGATGTCTGTGTGCATGTGTGTTGTGCATTAGTAAATGTGATGGACTTCACATTGTGTATGATGTTTACAAGGATATGGCTATACCATAATCTACTTGCAGTGAGTCCATTGAAGGTGGAGGGAGTGAATTCTGCCAGTGTAAAGGTGACACTGAACCCTCTCTGTCATCACAATGCTACCTACACAGTACAAGTGTTTTTTGGTGTAAGACAACAAGGCAGTGATCAGAAGTGTGTCCCTCAGCAAAATATGACAGCTGACATAGTACCTGGTGAATCTGTAATATTGGCTGTGGAGGCTAATACACTCACACTGGATCCTGGTCAAGAATATTGCTCTACTAATGTCTCCCTTATTGGTAAGATTGGTAGGGTTAAAAGGGCACTTATGGACTATGGATGGCATGTACAGTAGTAATGGACACGCCATCGAGATGAAGTGTAGTAGACTAGAGATGATTGTCCTTCACTAACCATTCACATGCACACATTATATTTATAGGACTCCCTTATAATGGTAATGGTGGAAGTGACTCTACAAGTGATTGTCTCTCAGCTGGTGTAGCTGCAGGTATTGCAGTGGCCCTCACTCTCCTATTATCTCTGCCAGTGGGTGTGGTTATTGGCTGCTCTGGTGCATGGTGTATTTGGAGGCGTGGCAGAGGTCCCACTGGTCAGGGTACAGAGGTGAGGATGGAACAGCTCCAGGGAGCTATCTATGAGGTGCCAGACCCAGAACCAGTAAAAACTGCCATTCCTCTCACTGACAACCAGGCCTATGGTCAAGTCAAAATATAGAGGATGACTATATATAAAGGAGTGTCAGTGTTAGTCACATGACTGTCACATGACTGCTTAGATTTGAGTGTACAGAGCCATGCAGATACTATTTAGAGTTAAATAATGTTTCTCCACAAGAGGTGTGTAAAAACTTGCCATAGGTTTAGAAGACACGGAGTTCAGAACGTGGTGTGGTCTTCTTGCTATCATCCAGACTCATGAGCATCATGAAGGAGAAGAAGAGAGCCAGTGAGGAGAGGTCATGGGAGTCATAGAAACCAAGAAGGATGCACTCCTTGTTGCAATTGCGAGGGCCTGCTGGGGACTCCAACCAGTCTGTCACTCACTGCATGGGAATTGAATATTAGCTACAGTCCCCACCCATCGCGGCAGCTACTGTAGGTTAGTTAGCTAACATGAACGTACAAGTGTAGTTGCACTTCATGGAAGGGTGTGGTCCCGATCTTCAACGAGCGACTGATGTACGTGCGTAGTAAACAGCTAACAAAATGACAGTAAGTTGCTTTGCTTTGTGTATATGCATGTAGGTTTGCCACCTATTCTTGGAGGCGAGGTTGGGGATTTCGTAGCTCTCGTAGATCTACTTCACTAGCTAATAAATTCTTACGTTTCAGTTTCAAGTGTTCCTGTACACCAAAGCACTTACGTGTATTTACTTCTCTTCACTGATAAGTGAGTTCAGTCACATAACCTGTAATGGCAAACCTTTCACAGATTCTTGGCTGGCTGTGACCATGGATGGCTGCACTGGTTCCGTTTACATTATGGGTCCTATATACATTATAGTTTCACTCATATAACCGCTGCTGGCCTTCTCCTGCATAACTTACTAGGGGCTCACTGGTCTTGTTCCCACATATAGATGCTCAACTGCCAGTGATTGCTAGCTTCAATGACACAAGATGTGGATATGGTGGAGTGTGTTCAAATGACCCTCTTCTCTTCACCTGTAACATTACTGGTAGTCCTGCCACTACTGTCATTGTTACCTTTCCACCATCTGGTGATATAATTATACTCAATGATGACAACTCAATACAGGGAATGATACCAGAAGGATATACTCTACAGAGTGCAATTGTATCTATGAATGATAGCCTCAATAACTTCATACTAACATTCTCTATTGAGAGTGCCTCCCTGTTAAATGGCAGTGACATAATATGCAATAGTGGTCTAACTGGTGGTAGGGTCATGGCTGGATGTCCTGTGGCTCGTAAGTTCAGTATACATATAGTACATGTACAGTGTGTGTTATTAAACCAACGTCTGTCCTATGCATCAAGGGTCAATGCATGCATCACTATATACCCAGATATAATTTGCTGTTTGTGGTTGACTGGCTGACGATTTTTCAAAATCCCTAGGGAAATATATAGAGCCTTTCCAAGTGTACATACATTGATTTGACATGCTTTATATGACTTTGAGAATGGACTATAGATACTGTTGCCATAGCACATATTCAGGGTTAAAGCATATGTAGTCGATGTTTGTTTTTGACATAAGTCTAATGTGCATGTTTCCAGGGACTGTAATTAGTATGTAGAATTATTATTACACTTACTGTAAATAACAGGTGATCAAGGCCCTCCACTAAGCCTGACTCATAATGTATCAGCTAACACAGTGTCCTCAGCAGTGATCAGATGGGACCCACCTTCCACCACTGGAATATCTATCACTGGGTATAGGATAATGAGCAGTGACAATGGCCTCAATTTGAATATGATAGTTGATGACACGACCTACACTATTACTGGACTACAGTATAACACTGACTATAGTGTGGAAGTGACAGCTATCAACTCATGTGGTCTGGAGGGTTCACCAGCCAGTGTAGAGGTCAACATAGAGGCCAGAGGTTAGTGCTGCTGAGTGTCTTATGTAATGACAATAATATCCAACTGTATTTCCAGCACCACCCACACCATCTCTACTACCTCCTGAGCTGTATTGTGATGTTCTGGAAGGTGGTAGACGTGTTGTCATCAACTGGATGGTATGGACATCTCATGAAGTGATGTACCTACCATATATAGTTGTTCTATGCATGCAGCCTGGACCTCAAACACAAGGTGTGGTGTATCCAGGAGCAGTAGATTCCAGTGTAGTCCTGGATCCTGGTGCCTGCTGTACTGTGACTGCAGGTGGCACTAGCTGCACTGCCATCATCACTGAAGATGGTGTCTACACAGTTAGTCTTACTCTGACCAATGATGTTGGCTCAACTGAACCTGTAGTGCACATGTTTGACTGTAAGCATATTGTGTGTACGTATAGTGTCATAATAAAGATGCTAGTGCATAATCATTCTTACAGTGAGTCCATTAAAGGTGGAGGGAGTGGATTCTACCAGCGTCAATGTGACACTGAATTCTTTCTGTCATAAAGATGCTGGCTACACTGTACAGGTGTTTTTTGGTGTAAGACAACAAGGCAGTGATGAGAAGTGTGTCCCTCAGCACAATATGACAGCTGATATTGTATCTGGTGAATCTGTAATATTGGCTGTGGATACTACTACACTAATGCTGGACCCTGGTCAAGAATACTGCTCTACTAATGCCTCTCTTATTGATGAGATTGGTAGGGTTGTGTGCCCATTTCACATGCACACGTGTATTTATAAATGTAATGTATTTTAATTAACAGGATCCCTCAGTGATGGTGGAAGTGACTCTACAAGTGATGGTCCCTCAGCTGGTGTAGCTGCAGGCATTGCAGTGGCTCTAACTCTCCTATTATCTCTGCCAGTGGGTGTGGTTATTGGCTGCTCTGGTGCATGGTGTATTTGGAGGCGCGGCAGAGATCAGGGTACAGAGGTGAAGATGGAGCAGCTCCAGGAAGGTGTCTATGAGGTGCCAGACCCAGAACCAGTTCAAACTGCCATTCCTCTCACTGACAACCAGGCCTATGGTCAAGTCAACATAGAGGATGACTATATATAAAGGAGTGTCAGTGTTAGTCACATGACTGTCACATGACTGCTTAGATTTGAGTGTACAGAGCCATGCAGATACTATTTAGAGTTAAATAATGTGTCTCCACAAGAGGTGTAGTGAGGAGAGTAAGTGCCACACTGGTCATGGGAGTCATAGAAACCAAGAATGATGCACTCCTTGTTGCCATTGCGAGAGCCTGCTGGGGACTCCAACCAGTCTGTCACTGCCTGCATGGGAAGCACAGTTCCCATTGCCATAATGTACCATCTTTGAAATGCTGCACAATATGGGGTCATTCCATTGGACATTGCGTAAATAAATTGGAAGAAAGTCCACAATCGCAATGGAAGTCTACAATTGCATGGAACTAAATTAAATGTCTATGTGCTCCAGTCACATGATAGCTGGAATGCAATTAGCACGCCTAGATGTTTCATGAATATCGTTATTTGAAGTGCAACATGTGACCTATCAGCATTTGTTTCTGCAATCTGTCATCTGATTGGACTGCAATATTCTTGCAGCATTTGCCTGCGCTTGAGTGTGGCTACTGGTAACAGAGCAACACGCACTTCGGGAAGGGTGTGGTCCCGAGCGAAGAAGCAGTGTACTACAGGTATATAGTTCGCTCCTCTTAAAATGACTGCATTCGGTAAGTTGCTTTGCTTATATGCATGCAGGTTTGCCACCTTAGCAAAGCATAGACATGTAACCGGTTACGTGTCTATACGTATTGTCAAAGCATATGCGTGAAAACTGTCGGAGGCAAAGTTAGAGATTTTGTAGCACTCATACTTTACTATTATGGGGTGTGATCAGTAATTTTGACACTGATCACACCCCATATACTATTACTATGCTATAGTAATGCTAATACTACTACCACACTATAAATAATTATTCTTACACTCCAGTTTAACAGAGAACTATAGAATGGTTGTGTTAAAGCGATTCCCATTACGTTTCTGCTGTTTCCTGATTTTCTGCAAGCTAGCAGGTATGTAGACTAGCTAGTCACTACATATGCCTAATGTTAACATCATGCAGGTTCTACAGTTTTGCAGTCACCTAGAGCACAAAGTGTTGCTCTAAATCACAATGCTTCATTCACTTGCACTACACGTTATGATGCAAAGTGGGTGATCAATGGGAGTCACAGTGAAACAGTAGTAACAATACTACCTATTGAAGGTGTTCCAGCAGAACTGAGGGAAAGGGGTTTCGTTATTTTCACATCACCACAGGAATCTGATGATGATATATTTAATAATACTCTCATAGTACTTGGCTCACTTGAAAATAACAACACAGAAATTGACTGTCAACCCAAACGTGGGCAGTCTGAGGTGGACGTACCACCAGCCACCCTCACTGTTATTGGTATGTACATGAATATCACAGCAATATTTATTGAATGTAGGCATTGTCATATAGGTCCTCCAGAAGCTCCATTGGCTGTTAATGGATCTGTGCTGCAGTTCTCTCCAGTGGCAATTGTGAGGCTGCAGTGGCAGGCACCATTCTCTCATACTGGACACCACATCCTCTACTACACTGTATACACTGCCCAGTTTACTGAGACCAATGTAGCTGATGTCTCTCATGAACTACATATCCATAATGGTGAATTTAGTTGTAAAGCTTACATTGCAGTGAGTGCCACAAACGACATTGGTGAAAGTAAACTATCAGTTGTTACTTCCATACTGAAAGGTTCGTACAGTATATATTTTGTAAATGCAACTTTTTGATTTTCGAAATGTTGATAAAATTACAGTACCAACAAATACAAACTTTACTGTTGATGGAAAGATCACCTCCACAAGTAATGGGTCTGCTTCTGTCATTGAACTTCAAATTCAAGTAAACACAGTAGCAAATAGTTTTTTTTCTAATTTAATATAACTTTGTACATAGTTTCCAGAGCTCTGCCTGGAGCAGTACATGCATTACACAGTAGAAGTGACAGAGGTGTTCAGTGGTGACGTGGTGCATCAACTGTCAGCTGCCACTCACTACACTGGAGAGGTGGTCTTGTACAGGGTCACTACCAGTCAACTTACAAGTGCCTACTATTCAGTGATTGTACACTTGGAGACAGGCAGATGGAATGTGTCATCTTCACGTTTCATCACCAATAACAGTCAGATTACCAATCATGGTATATCCCTATATTACACCTGGATTTTTTTTATTTACTTGTAGTATTAGAAGAAGTGTATTTACATGACTCTGTACGGCGCATTAATGGAGAGTTTAATATGACTAACCATGCTCACATACGCACATGTATTCAGTTCTAACAGGGCCTCCTTATGGTGATGGTAATGGTGGAAGTGACTCTACAAGTGATGGTCTCTCAGCTGGTGTAGCTGCAGGTATTGCAGTGGCTCTAACTCTCCTATTATCTCTGCCAGTGGGTGTGGTTATTGGCTGCTCTGGTGCATGGTATATTTGGAGGCGTGGCAGAGGTCCCACTGGCCAGGGTACAGAGGTGAAGCCGAAGCAGCTGCAGGGACCCCTCTATGAGGTGCCAGACCCAGAACCAGTAAAAACTGCCATACCTCTCACAGACAACCAGGCCTATGGTCAAGTCAGAATGACCTAGTAAAGAATATCAGTTTTTAGTCACCTGACTGTCACATGACTGCTTAGATTTGAGTGTAGATGTCAGTATAGGGCTATATGTAGATACTATTGAGAGTTATAAATAAATGAGTCATCATGCAAAACTTGCCATAGGTTTACTGCTGGCCATATATACATGTATTGTGTATCAGTCAGTATGTGTCTATGGCTACAAACTCCTAGAAGACATGGAGTTCAGAACGTGGTGTGGTCTTCTTGCTATCGTCCAGACTCATGAGCATCATGAAGGAGAAGAAGAGAGCCAGTGAGGAGAGGAAGTGCCACAGGTCATGGGAGTCATAGAAACCAAGAAGGATGCACTCCTTGTTGCCATTGCGAGAGCCTGCTGGGGACTCCAACCAGTCTGTCACTGCCTGCATGGCCATGGGAACATTACAGGATATTGGGGACTCAGGGACCTCCTTCATCAGGATATTTAGGGACCCTGGGACACTTTCACTAGGACCAGACAGGGGACCCAGGGACCCAGGGACCCAGGACATTGCTAGGGGACCCAGGGGACCTCACTACAATGCTAGGGGACCCAGGGACCGAGGGAGGACCCAGGGGACTTCACTACATTGTTAGGGGACCCAGGGACCGAGGGAGGACCCAGGGACCTCACTACAACGCTAGGGGACCCAGGGGACCTGGAGGAGTTTCCTCCATTAATAGTGGGGAACCTGAGAATTTTCCCCAGTACAGTGAAGTAGATGCAGAAAAGATTTCTTGTGTAACAGTTGAAGTATCAAACTCAGCTCCTGCTCAGCATTTCACACAGACCTGAGATTAATATAATCACCTCTCTATAGTAGACCAAGGCACAGATCCAAATGATGAGAGCTGAGATGCAATACAGGACAGGCTTCAGAGCATCACCGACTACTGGCAACAGGGAACACTCCATCTGCCATTCTTTATAGATTACCTTAGTGACTCCATAGCAGATGAGGTATAGTCCAAAGTTGGAGACAAGAATGAATAGAAAATAGCTGCCGAAGTCAGGTGGACGGGCAGCAATACCATAGAGTGCACTGCAGGGGGCAGAAGGTAGTGAAGTGAAAGGGACATATAACTGAGATCTCAAGGCATATAATGACCCTTGGGCTTCCTTACATGGCCATATTGCCAAGGTTAGTGACAATGAGGACCATCATCTTTGGCTGAGAGGGAGAGAGAGGGAGGGAGGGAGACACATCAATGATATCATACATGGTTTCTTAAGCAACAAGCCATATGACAGTGGTGGTGGTGGTGACCTTGTGTTTCACTTTCCACAGCTTTTTCCTGTCTCTGATGATGTTCTCTAACCAGGCATAGTAATCTCCAGGGTAACGCCAGGGCCAACCCAGCTGCCAGCGGTAGTAGACCTCAACTGACACCCAGACAGTGACCAGAAGGTAGGCCACGAAGAAGATGGGATAGAAAAAGGCACTGTCCGAATAGACCTACAGAGGGGAGGGTGTCAAGACCAGTAGGTGGGAAGTGAGTGTATGTTGATGGTACTGGCAAGCATAGGGAGTCTATACCTAGTGGTGACAATGGGCCAATTTTTCTCTCTCTCTATATATGTGACTCACACTGTATATACTGTAACATTCTCATTCATTATCTATGTTAGTTCTAATTTTATGTGTGCTCTGACATTTTCAATCGGCCCATTGTCATGACAAGATAGGCTCAATCCAAAAATGCACTGCATTCACCTAGCATAATTTTAGTGTAAAAATACATCTCTTGTCTCCTAATACAAAATGGTGTGTGTGTGTGTGTGTGTGTGTGTGTGTGTGTGTGTGTGTGTGTGTGTGTGTGTGTGTGTGTCCTTACCACTCCAATGACAGCCAGTGTTATCATGGCTGCCAGTATTAGGAATCCTTTGTAGACTGAGAGGATGATGTCAGGACTGCGACGTGACACCACCTGGTAGATCCCCAGACCAGCCATTATGAACATGTACGTTGTGTCTGCAGAGGACGAGGACAATGGGTAACCCCTCTAATTAGGACACTGGGTAACCCCCTCTAATTAGGACACTGGGTAACCCCTCTAATTAGGACACTGGGTAATCCCTCTAATTAGGACGCTGGGTGAATGTCCTCATGAGTTTCTATGTGACCCAATATTACAGGGAAATGTAAACATGTATACTACTGTGGTAGTGGTAGTGCGTACCAAACTGGTAGTTGTTGCTGGTGGGACAGAGGTGGTAAGTGGCACTCATGAAGGCCTCGGCTATCAGGGCCAGGGAGATGGCGTAGTAGATACCGTGATACTGGGGTACCCCAAGACGCTGACCATGGGGGGAGAGGGGAGAGGGGAGAGGGGAGAGAGGTACAGAGGAGTAAGAGGCCGTATGGTCATTGTCACTGAGACACTAGTAGTAACTACATGCACCTACATTCAGTGCCTATATAGAGAGCCTACTGAGTGTCCCATGCCATGTAGTGTCCAGTATTCAAGAGATTGAGGGATACTACTCCTTTTTCCTTCGATGTGGTTACTATATGTTCCAACCAGTACAGTAATAGGTTACTGAGAACACCATGTTCACCTTGTGTGGAGGTAACTTGTAGTTGTGATGGTAATACATGGCAGTGTGTTCCCTCTTCCTAAATTAGAGAGTGAGTAAATATAATATAAAGTAGCTTATTTCAACCCTTCTCCCTCCTCAAGGTAGCAACAATTCCACGTCCTTTACATGTACTCACTATCCCACTGATGGAGCTACTACATATACCTTCGATAAGTTATGCAGGCCAGCAGGAGCCCTAGAAGGAGGAAGCCAATGTTGCTGAAGACATTGTTGAATGATGAGATAGTGAAGGACCCGATGGTGTGGGGGTGGCTGCAGAGTGTGTTGTAGTAGCAGACGTCCTCATTGCCGGTGATGCTCAGGATCTGGGTCACATAACTGTCACATGAGGGTCATGTGATATCTTCGATATTACTTACCTGCTGGTATGCAGTGACCAGTTGAATGGCTGGTATGCCATAGAAGATGATGGCAGTGGTCAGGTACCTGGGACAGCAGGAGCAGCATCAGAGAGGGGAGAGGGTATGGGTGTGTACATACCAGCTGTATTGGGAGTGGGAGTGGTCTTCTGTGCATTCCTCAAACTTTAGTTCTGATATGACCAAGTTTACCTGAACACACACACACACACACACACACACACACACACACACACACACACACACACACACACACACACACACACACACACACACACACATACACACCGAAAAGTGGACTGTTACGTACATGACACAACCAACACACACTGACTTTACTCGTTCTATAGATATGGTATCCATATATACTCACTGGAAGAGGCTCGCTGTCATACATATATCTGTGTGGTTTATCTGATTGGCTCTGGGCATCTCTTGCCCCCAGTGGACTTGAGTAACAGGCTAGTTCATAGGAGGAATGTCGTCGCAGGTGTCCACGGGGACCATCGGGGGTGTGGTCACCTGCTGCACTGGGAACACCATCTAGTTGATCAGTTTGGTCCCTCAGACTATAAGAGTGTGAGAGGTATATTATACTATGACCCTAACCTTAATTGACCCCTACTGACCTCTGGGCAGTGTGGATGCTGCTGGTGTCTCTGAAACTACCAGCTCTGGGGGTGGAGTGGGTGCTTGGTGGGTGGTGATGGGTGTGGAGGGAGGTGTGAGGGAAGTAGTAAGTGCCTGATGGAGTCCGTTGCATCTTAAACTGGGAGAGAGCCCTTCGAGAGCGAGAGGGGGAGTGAGGGGAGGAGAAGGAGGCAGGAAGGCTTTGAGTTGGATCGAAAGAAGATCGGGCAGTCATCTCTGTGATTTAAACAAGAGTAGAATCACCTACCCACACACTGTTCACTCCCATCCCTCTCCATCACAAACCTCCCTCACCCTCACTCCCCTCCCTCTCCCACGCACACCTCACTTCCCTCCCTCTCCCTCACACCCCCTCTATCTCACATACCTCCCTCTCCCTCCCTCCCCTCCCTCTCCCTCCCTCCTCTCCCTCTCCATCACCTCTCTCCTTCTCCCACACACACCTCCCTCTCCCTCACACACCTCGCTGTTGTTCTTGAATTTTTTTCCAATGACTGCCAATTAATACCCGCCACCAGCTTGGCCGCTTTGGTGACATTTGACAGTTTACCCTCTGTCTCTGAGGCTCCTGATCCTGTGCTCCCTGTACTACTGGTGCATCTACACCTTCCCTTTCCCCTCCCTCCCCACTTCCATCCTCCACCCCTTGCACACTAGGCACTAGGTCAACACTCTCACACTGACGGAGGTGTCTGACAGTTGGGTGGGTGGACCACCTGCAGTGGACAGGGACATGAATTAGAATATTGTTAAATGTGGCCACTAGAGGATGAAGAATGGCATGTATGTTGCTAACTACAGTTCTTACATAGGAGGGATGTGCAGTAAACAAGGTAGTCTTACCTCCACCATTCATTCACTGTCATCCAGATGAGAGCCAGTACATATATACTGAGATAGACCACTGTGGCTGTCACAGTAGCAAGAGCATAGCTGTCAGCTGAGGTACATATCGGGGGAAGGGGTGAAAGAACATTTTATATCTGATAAAAACCGGCACCACCTAATGCTACACAAGAGAATGTTAAGGGATGTAGGGATGACAGTGCCATAAAGCATAGGAACAAGATATTACAGGCAAACAGTGATTGATGGCATGAGAAGTAAGGAGCAGCATGAAGGTAAAGGCAGGGGATGGGCATGCAACAATCATAACATCCGTAAAACCCATTATAAAAATATGTGGGGAGGGGTTACACATGTTAAGATTGTTGTATGCCCAACAATATTAGCACCACTACATAGTCGGACACAATCACAATTCTAACCTGTCAGAGCTGGCTCGATGACAATCGTTACAGTCTTCTCTCGTTTTTGTTTCACATACGGCTCAGGGTCAAAGTTCACCTTATCACTGGGGCCTGTGATGCTATCAGCAAGTTTCCTGTGAGAAGACGAACACTTTGAGTTGTCAGAGAACACGGACACCACCACGTGGAGAAACTTTGGAGGAGTCTCAGAGGTGTTAGTGGCTCTCTCCAGCTGCAATCAACAGTCAGAGAAATGAACGGTTTTATGTTCACACATGTCAAGGTAAAGAGTGAATTGAATGTACACTGTAGAGACACTCCCCACCTGGGTGGTGATGGCTGCGAGATGCTGCATGGTTTGGTGGACTCCATTACCATCTGGGCCATCTAGTAGCTCCGTGACAGGGCACTAGAGGGTTAATGGAGAAACTGATAAAGAGAGAGGGTTGTCTGGTATGGTGTACCATTGATTTCTGTACAGCTGCAACAGCACACAGTTGTCTGCCACTGCCACTGGACGTAAACTTCACCCGCACTCTATCGACATTACCATGGTAATAGAATGATGCATACTGGACGGACAATGTTTTAAATAGTGACCATGACAACAAGTTAAAGAATGTCGTAAAGACTGCACCACACTTGCACTGTACATGTACCTATAGTGTGTTGGCCTTTAATTTCATAGTGAAAGACAACTACAAGTAGGATATATGTTCACTATATACTAATAACGATTACATTATACACGGATATATATACATAGGACTCCACATAGAATTGCAACCTTCACTCTCTTCCATACTATATCCATATGGACTATCAGGTCTCAGAAATTCCAGGGTAGATAGTGTAGTTAACATAGGTATATAATGGGGAGTGACAGGAATGGATTTACTCTACCTCTCCTCCCCTCCCCCCTGCCCATGACTATACTAACACTAGGTGCTGAGGGAGACGCAGTGAGTGTGATTGGTTGGTTGAGGCGGATGTAGAACTGCTCCACTGTGGTAGTGGAGAGGGTGAAGTTTATGAGGACACTGGAGGAGGTGGACACGTCGAAAATGATCTGAAAGAGAGAGGAGAGAGGGCCAACAAGAGGGAGAGAGTATACAGGGAAAGGGAGGCAAGGAGACAGACATGAGGGATAGAGGAAGGGGAGAAGGCAGAGATAGAGAGAGTAGAGGCAGAGAGAAAGGAGAGAGGTATAGAGAATAGAAAGAGGGAGTAGCATTGCCAAGAGAGTGGGAGGAGAGAATAAGAGGGGAGAACCTGCAGAGGGTCTGAGGACTGAGGAACATGGTTCCAGAGAGGACAGAGTGTGTGATTCACTGAGTGGTGGGCATACCTAGAGACAAGGAGGGAGAGAGGAAGGGATGGAGGGAGAGAGGAAGGGATGGAGGGAGGGAGGGAGAGAGGGAGGACTCTAGACATCCCTCAGAAGCAGTATATACTACTACTCTATATCCTGACCCTGCCTCCACATATGGCAGTCTCCAGGAGGACACCTGTCTGGCCTGCCTCACTGTCACTAACAGAGGTTGATGACTCACAGCTGCCTTACTCTGCACTGATACTCTCACTGCTGGTAGGTCATAATCCTGTAGGTACAGAGAGAGAGAGGGAGTGTAAACTGCTTACAGTACGTCTATAGCAAGAGGAAAATAGTCTTTCAAGGTATATGCGGTTTGCTAAGACATTTGACTGCTATTGGCTGCTATGTACTGCATTGTGCACGACCGACCTGTGTGCTGGCATTGAGGCTCAGAGTGAGAGAGACGGGCTGGTCTCGGGTGACTTGTAGAGACACTATCTGGTTTAGCTCCAGCTGCACTTCTGCACCTACCGCTAACAAAGTCAACAAACCCACAGCGAGTAGACGGATCATGATTGGGAGTTGAGCAGTAAAGAAGGCGTGGCTCGTTTAGCGCATGCGCACGCGTACACCAATTTAGTGGGTATGACTTGCTCTGTTAGTGAATGACCACTCTGGGATGGTGGAGCCAGCGATGCGTGGAGTGTTCCAATTTGGATCTCACGTGATCCCCAGGGCCCAGGTCTTCCTCATCACCCCCCTCTCCTTTGCCTTCACCAACCGTAAACCCATCCTCCCTGGACGTATCCTGACTGTGTCCTCATCACACACACACCTACAGCAGAATATGATCTTTAACCCTCTGATCACTAGATGTCCTGGTGTCCACCAGGAGGCCAGTGGCGAGATTTAAAGAGCTATCAGTAGAGGAGGTTGGAGACCTGTTTGTGTGTGCTCATCGAGTGGCCCCTGTCATTAGTACGGAATTTGGAGGAACAAGTATGACCATCTCCATTCAGGTACCAGACTGGGTGTACAGGTTTCACTACATGTGACCCTAATTGGAGGGTCCTTCTCATGACCTCTAAAGTCACCTCCCAATCAGGACAATGGAAGACTATAGGCTTGTCTCCATTGCAGGATGGGCCATTTCAAAGACTATAGGCTTGTCTCCATTGCAGGACGAGCCATTTCAAAGACTATAGGCTTGTCTCCATTGCAAGATGGGCCATTTCAAAGACTATAGGGTTGTCTCCATTGCAGGATGGGCCATTTCAAAGAATATAGGCTTGTCTCCATTGCAGGATGGGCCATTTCAAAGACTATAGGCTTGTCTCCATTGCAGGACGGGCCATTTCAAAGACTATAGGCTTGTCTCCATTGCAGGATGGGCCATTTCAAAGACTATAGGCTTGTCTCCATTGCAGGACGGGCCATTTCAAAGACTATAGGCTTGTCTCCATTGCAGGATGGGCCATTTCAAAGACTATAGGCTTGTCTCCATTGCAGGACGGGCCATTTCAAAGACTATAGGCTTGTCTCCATTGCAGGATGGGCCATTCCAAAGACTATAGGCTTGTCTCCATTGCAGGACGGGCCAGATGCTGGTCAGACTGTGGAGCATGTTCATGTTCACCTGATACCACGGAAACCAGGGGATTTCCAGAAGAACGATGACATCTACCATGAGGTGAGGAAGAGCTCAGTGTCCTCTTCACCATTACCCCTGCCCCTCTACATTAGACTACAATCATAGTGTGTGTGATTGTGTGCTTTCTGTGCAGGTGTGAGCATACTCCTTCCCTCCCCTCAGTTGCATGTGTATATAATCATTGCATGTTTATTCAGATGGCTATAGAGTGTATTTACTCCCCCCCCCCCAGCTGGAGGTACATGACTCAGTAGAGGTGAACAAGGAGAAACCTTTCCGTAGTCTCCAGGAGATGGAGGAGGAGGCCAAGAGGCTTGCAGCCTTCTTCCCCAACTTCCAGTAACAGAACCACCACCCCACAACCTTTTACAACATCACATGTACGTGCCTCAATGGCTCACATATATATGTACACATGCAGCATCAATCTATATACATTGTGACTGTACAAATGTGAAAAACTCAAAATGTCCAGAGAATGGTAGTGATCACAGAGAAGGTCCCAATACCAGTAGTACAATTCCTAGTGCCTATTTGCTGACAGTTATGCTACAGTTTTGTCGATGAAATTGGCCAAGGTTATGTCTCTCTGAGAGAGGCCCTGGCAGTCGTGGGTACTGAGGGTGATATCCACCCGGTTGTAGACGTTGAACCACTCGGGGTGGTGGTCCATCTTGTCAGCCTTGAGGGCCACGCGAGTCATGAAACCAAAGGCTTCGTTGAAGTCCTTAAACTGGAAGGACTTCTTGATGGCGTCTCTTCCCTCCACCATACCCCAGCCTGCTGTGAGCAGCTGCTGCAGCTTGTCGTCCCGCTCTTCCTGGGAGAGCTTGATGCGCTTTGGAGAAGTGGCCTACACATGACATCAGAGGCAACCAGTATTACACGCGTGCACACACCTCACAGAGCTCCATACAGACTGCGCATTCTAAGCACGCATTAATGCATGCTCTCACAGCCTGTATGTAGTTCTGGATGTGTTACTTTTCTGCTCGGGGGAGCTGGTATCTCGAATACCAGCTCCCCCGAGCAGAAACGTATTCACATCCATGTTCCAATTATCATTGCTATAGAAACTAGCCTACTACTACATGCATACATCCCTAGATGTGATGCAGAGGTACCGTCTGGGCTCACCATTCTTCTTGCTAGTACCTGCAGTGCCCTCCTCGACATCCAAGGCGGGAAGTTCTAAATAAAGCGCAACGCAACGCCTCCAAACTCGTTCCAAAACGCGAATGATATGCGAATGAGACCACGTTTACATTAACTCTCCGGAAAACCGGTGTATAAATGGATGGGCACACACACACACACTATAGAAAAACACACACAGTCACTGAAGAGCAGATGGAGGTACATAGGAAAATCCTGCAAAAGTGTCGTCTGTCACACTAACAGTCACTCCGCCTGTCTTGGGAGGAGAAGGAGTGTCAGAAATGGCTTCTTTAGTGAACTCGGGGTCAAAGTGTCGGAGGTCAAGGTCCCCTCGTACATTGGGGTTAAAGGGCGGCTCTATTTTCTTCTTGACGAGGAGGTCCCAGTCGATGGAGCGGAAGAAGGGATGGGCCATGATGATGTGGTGGTCACCTTGCTCTGAGCCAAGACGCTGTGTCTTGTCCTTCTTTAGCAGTCCTTCAAGGAGGTTTCGAGCACTTGGTGAAATATGTGGGCGGAGTCTGAGGGGTTTGTGGAGTATGTTATCGTACATCTCAGCGACGTCTCGGCTGTAGAATGGAGGCAGTCCATACATCATCTCGTAGGTGACCACTCCTAGACACCACCAGTCAACTGCACGGCCATAGTCCTGTTTCTTGAGTACCTCTGGAGCTAGATATTCTGGAGTACCACAGAATGTGGTGGTTGTGTCTCCTGGAGAAGGAAGGGAGGAAGTGAGTGAGGGAGGGAGGGAGGGAGGGAGGAGGAGGGAGGGAGGGAGGGAGAGAGGGAGTGGAGGAAACAGTTTGTTGAGGAAATCACAGAAGGCAGTAGGTAACCTACCATGACTGATGTCCTCCTTGCAGAGACCAAAGTCCGTCAACACAACATGTCCGATGGCATCCAATAGAATGTTCTCTGGCTTGAGATCTCGGTACACAATCTTGAGGTTGTGTAAGTAACCCAATGCTGATGTGATCTCAGCTGCATAAAACCTGCACAAACATAGCGACTTTCACTTTAAATTTATCATTGACTACATGAGTGGTCAGCTAATGGTTGCAGGACACTCTCTACACATTGCTCCAGCCTAACAGTGACAACATCTCACAATGGAGATCGTTATCAGCACTTATGTATATTTATGACAACAGTGTTGTTTATTTAAAGTGTCTTCATTTCAAGGGTCATTGGGGATCATTGTCACTTCAGAGTGTGTAGAACACAATGGGCAAATTAGTCCACATAGATGTGTATACAACACACACACACACACACACACACACCACACACACACACACAGTGACTGAGAGAGAGAGAGAGAGAGAGAGAGAGAGAGAGAGAGAGAGAGAGAGAGAGAGAGAGAGAGAGAGAGAGAGAGAGAGAGAGAGAGAGAGAGAGAGAGAGAGAGAGAGAGAGAGAGAGAGAGAGAGAGAGAGAGAGAGAGAGAGAGAGAGAGAGAGAGAGAGAGAGAGAGAGAGAGAGAGAGAAGAGAGAGAGAGAGAGAGAGAGAGAGAGAGAGAGAGAGAGAGAGAGAGAGAGAGAGAGAGAGAGAGAGAGAGAGAGAGAGAGAGAGAGAAGAGAGAGAGAGAGAGAGAGAGAGAGAGAGAGAGAGAGAGAGAGCTTCCTCACACACCTTGCACGAGGTTCTTCGAACACTCTTTCTCTCTGTAAATGAAAGAACAGTTCTCCTCCATTCACATAGTCTAGTACAAAGTAAAGTTTTGAGTTGGTCTGGAAGGAGTAGTGGAGTCCCACAAGGAAGGGATGGCTCACATTCTTCAGCAGGACATTACGTTCGGCCATGATATGTTTGACTTCATTCCTTCGTATGATGCTTTCTTCTGGAGGACTTTGATGGCATAGCACTGGTTGGTCTGTTTGTGTCGTGCTAGGTATACCTGAGGGAGGGGGAGGGAAGGAGGGAGGAGGGGAGAGATGGATGGAAGGAGGGAGTATAGGTAACAAGGAATAGAGAACATCAACTATTGCAGATTCATTGCACATCCACAAATGGATGCTGAATGGAGCCCCACCCCTCATACATTCACTGTAGCTCACCTTTCCAAAGCTCCCTTTCCCAATGACCTTCAGGAGATTGAAGTCAGTGATAGAGGCTGTCTCCTTCTCTGTCCCCCCTAAGTCCATGTGTCCTCTCCCTTGTGTCCTCGTCAGATCCCCTCCGGGGCTCCGAGGGCTCATCAATGGGCTCCTGATCGTAGATCGGCAGTGCTGCTCTCTGATCATCAAGAGAGAGGAACTCCCTGGCTGGTTGGAAGTCCAATATCCCAGGGACCTGTGTAGAGACACAGTGGAACCTCGTTAAAGTGAACTCGCGGGGATCACCCTATAATTTCACACCAAACAATATACAGGGAGACTCATTACAGCACACCAGGGGATGCCTGAGCTGTACATACATGTATTAATGTATCCACTTAAAGAGGTTCCAGTGAACATGCCATTATGATGAGGAAGGCAGAACTTGACATTCCTTGGACCAAGCATCATGATTATAATAGTTGGGTGTCTGCAGTGCTAGAATATCAGAATACATGTACACTGCGTATGTCACATGCTCCCTCATGGCCAACATACAATGTACACACCACCAATTACATGTAAGTGATGTTGTTATTAGTTCATAATGAACCAACGACCATCCTGCTAGTCCCAAATACTGTTACATATGACATAATGTACAATGGGTGTGTCTTATACATCATGTACAATGGTGTCTCCCTACGTAACTCATATCATTTGTACTGTCTGGGAGTATGGAACAAGAGCTCACAGTCATTCCTCACTGGCTACAGTCACCTGGCATGCCTGTAGCAGCTGTGTATACATCTGTTGACCTCCCAACATATCAATGTCATACCACCAGGTGTGATGAAGGTATATTTCAGTATATGTACAATGTAGCTGGTTCTAGTTCCCCAAGATAAGGTGTAACATGTGCACTTTACATGTAAGAGGATATCTAGACATAGTATACCACACTTTGTCTGGTGGTAAGTCTGACTGAAGACAGCCTGCCTGTACACTGTTCCATCGGGCAAGTGGGCCCGTACACTGCTCCATCAGGGCCCATACACTGCTCCATCAGGCAAGTGGGCCCGTACACTGCTCCATCAGGCAAGTGGGCCCGTACATGGCTCCATCAGGCAAGTGGAGCCACGTAAGGTATGAGCTACCTATGACAGTGTCTTCAGAGCAGCCTTGAACCAGTCAAATGGGTGTCAGGGACTGATTGCTGCTGCTCTCACTTGACTCTCCCTCCAGGGATTATTTTGGTGTATGGCAGACTAATAATACCCCTCCACACTGTTTGGACAGATGGTACTCACCCTCATCATTTTAATGATGAAGTCGTGGAGACCTGTCTTGCGCTGCTTGATGAAGTCGGGGTCAAAGTTGTTTCCTAGGATACGTTTCCCTGGCAACTTGAGCCCCACCTCTGGGAACCTCTTCTTCAGTTTCTCATTGAGATCATGGAACTCATTATACCTGGGGATGGGGGGGGGGAGGAGGGAGGGGAGAGGAGGAGGAGGGAGGGGAGGGGGGAGGGAGGGAGGGAGGGGAGGGGAGGGTGAAGAAACAGGGAAGTGACCTAGTAATAGGAGAAGGGTTTGCCCCCGATATATATACATGAAATTCGAACTGTTAAAGACTATATGTTGCCACAGACGTATCAGTACGCTTCGTAGCTTGCAACACTGAAAGTACTACGTACGTGTGTACTATCAGCTTGCAAGGGCAGTGCTGGGTGCTGTACGTGCAATATATACCTCCGGAATACGAAGTAGGATCTCTCCGACAGGCGAACCACGACCTTGTACACTGTGTAGCGCTTGCTCTCTACCCACGTCTCGGAGTCGTCCACGGAGACGCTCGTGGTGCGTGGTGCACTCTTCTCCTCGCCGTTAGGTGGAGAAGCAGCCATCTTTCTCGAGTTTGGAGTGCACGCGTTGCAAATTTTAACTAGCGCATGCGTTTAAACTAAGCGCGTGCGTAAGTCAAAAAACCTATGGCTAAAGTTCTGGGATGTGGCCCTTGAACATGGCCTGGTAAAATCGTCAATGGCTCTTCTAAAAGCCCTCAGCCTGACTCTCTTTAGGGATTGACGGTGTCCAGTGTCCAACTGAACACACACTATTCCACAAGATTCTCCACTTTGTGAGCACTTGTTTGAGTGCCTCACTGATGTCGATGCAAGTGTTACCCCTGCTTTTGTGACTTGGTCTGTCACTTCTAAAGGTTTTACCATTTCCTCTCTATTATCTAAGCGCAACTTAGATAACCGCATACCCCGCATCACTCAACATAATTTCCTATTACTAGTGCTACATGAGCCGCACCCTTTGCGCGTGATTTGGTGAAGGATAAGTACAAACTAGCTGTAAAGATGTGGAGAAAGCACCTATTTCTATTATCTCTGTTGAGTTGCTGGCTTTGGTGTTGCGGTGAGTTGCACAGGAATAGACTAGAGGGCTCAGCTGGAGAGCGAGTCAGCCTACGCCCTCTTCTGCTCTCCAGCTTTCTTTTGTCATGTATAAACAATTGTGTAAGAAATCTGTCCCACGAGTTGTTTGTATGGCATGTTTAGACTGACCACATCTCACTAACGCTTGAAGTTGACGCAACGTCTAGTGTTTCTGGACCACTCAATTTAGCACTACCTCCCTTCTCATAGTCCACTCCCAGGACCTTGGACCAGAGGACTGTACAGCTAACGTTTCACTTTCAATGGGAGGAACAATTGAAATACCACCTGGGACAGTGTGTGTAGAGTGTATAATGAATGGAGAACTAGATACTGATGCTCAGTTCCAGCTACAAGGCTCTAACATTGATCCATCCAAGGGGAGGACAGTGGATGGTGTACTGGTACTGTTTGAAACAGAGAATGTGTTTGTTCCTAATGTCAGCCCTACTCTGCGATGTTTCAGTTCATCAGGTTCTACTCAGGCACTGGTTATCTTCGTGAGTAAGTCCTACACTTGACATGATTTAGCAGTGTTGATATTAGCACTTGTTTCTCTGCAGTTTTCCGGCCTCCCATTATCACTGGAGAGACTACTGTCAATGAAGGAGGTGATCTGGACTTGGATTGTGATTCATCTAACTCAGGCCCACTTCCCAGTGTACAGTGGCTCAACCCTCAGGGAGTGATGCTCTCTAATGACAGGAACCTTGATATATTGGACATCCAACGTGATGCAGCAGGAGTATACACATGTGTAGCCACATCTCAAGATGGGGAAATCTTGAACAGTACTGCAAATGTCATTGTACAATGTGAGTGAGGAGAGGGAGAAGCTGTGTATATATAATGTAAATGGACACTTTATTAAAAGAATGTTGTGTAACAGGTGAACAGTACATGTACAATGTATTAGTGCATGACCTCATTGTGTGTGGAGGTCTGGTGAGTGTAGTGTCAACTGAGCAATTCCTGTGGAAGAATGGAATGCATTGTGCACAATTAATGACATTGGGTGTGGGAGGTTACATAACAGCATACCTAGCACCCTACCTTCTCCCTCCTCTACTATCTAACACAGGTAGCCCTATTCTGCTCCCCTTGTTGACCTAGCTACTCACCAATACCACAATACCACAATTGTAATATGGACACACATTGTAGTGACCTTGACTCTGACAGTGACCCTACCACTGGCTGTGTTTCCTTCAAATTCCCATACATACTTACTGCACATGTCACACAAGCCATACAGCACAGAGTAAACATTCACATCCCTCTTACCACAGGGACTAGTGTGTATGTTGTGTGATGGGAATTGTGAGAGTGTGAGATACACTAACATATTTAGGGAACCTAGGTCAGTGTACATTTTGGCCACTCTGCTTTCAGCTCCTCTCCTTCCATCCCTCTCCCTCTCCCCCTCTCCCCTCTCCCTCTCCCCCTCTCCCCCTCTCCCTCCAGTTGCTCCTGATGTGACTGCAGACAGTGAGGATTTAGTCCTTGTTCCCCTCGGCAGTGAGCTCCAGATCTCCTGCTCCATGGAGGGAATTCCCCCACCAGACACAGTCACATGGAGACACAATGGCAGTGTACTCCTCACCTCTGACCCACTCATCTCAATAGAGAATAGTACTACCTCCACCTCCTTGACCAGGATGGATATATCAGAGGATGGAGGTGGACTGTATGAATGTGAGGCCAGTAATGAGGTGGGGTCTAATGCTGCCAACACAACTGTCAGAGTTCAATGTAAGTAGTGTGTGTGTGTGTGTGTGTGTGTGTGTGTGTGTGTGTGTGTGTGTGTGTGTGTGTGTGTGTGTGTGTGTGTGTGTGTGTGTGTGTGTGTGTGTGTGTGTGTGTGTGTGTGTGTGTGTGTGTGTGTGTGTGTGTGCCCGCGAGCTTTGCTGTGTATTTTTCATACCAATACCACAGTTGGTATGTTTACTTGTTGTTGAACATGTTTCCATGTTCAGCAGTTCACATGATGTAGTGAGGTATTAGTCAGCAGATATTACCAAATCTGCTGTTAGTGGCATTATTCACCCCCTCCTCCTCTCCCCAGTACCTCCTGGTCCTCCCACTAATCTTGAAGTAACAGGACAGACTACCACATCTCTGTCCATCTCATGGACTAACCCTACCTTTAGTGGATTTAGTGATATTGCCTCATTTAGAGTACTGGCCACTGGGAGAGGAAACAACTTCTCAGATACTTTCAATGGAGATGAAAACACTACTACCTTCACACTTACTGAGATACTACCATTCACCAACTATACTGTGAGACTGTTTGTCAGGAATGCAGTGGAGCTGGAGGGACAGCCTGATGAGACCACGGGAATGACAGACTCCATGCGTAAGTCCTCTCTCTCCCTCTCCCTCTCTCTCCCTCTCCCTCTCCCTCTCTCTCCCTCTCCCTCTCCCTCTCCCTCTCCCTCTTTCTCTCTCTCCCTCCCCTCCATCTTCAGAGTAACTAGCTCTTGTATTAGCCTCACTCCATGCTCTCCCTCATCCTACATGTGTGTTTATGACCTTTGCACCTGTGGCATCACAGGAAGTGCCTGGGGACTAGGCTATTCTTGCACCTGATTTTGTCCCCCCCCCCCCCCCCCCATACACACACACACCCCTCTCCCTCCTCTCTTGTGCCTGATGGTCGATGTCCCATCTCTCTCCCTTCTCCCTTGCTGTAGGTCTCCCAGTAGTTGAGGAGCTCTCTGCTACTAACATTAGTTCAACAGAAATCTCAGTGTCCTGGCAGGTGAACTGTATATCAACTGTATACCCATATGTACATGTAGTGAAGATAACACATAATATCCCATTACTGAAGGACTCCATCTCAGTTGTACCACTCTCTATGTAGTAGTGAAAGAAGGTACTTAGGAAGCTGGTGTATGTACACGTATTGGAAACAGATGTCAGTTTCATGGAGTATTAACTCTATCTTCACTATACAATGCCGCAGTATTAATTTTAACCTCGCTGGTGAAGGTTGAGGTGTGTGTATGTTTGGGTGTGAGTCTGAGGGAGATGCCCTTGTTGTGCAGCTGGAACATTGTATGTGTTGTGGCAAACACCAAATATTGATATTTTGTCGTCATGGGTACGGACACGATTGTTTATTTTCCATCTGTACAACTAGCTGGGTGTGTGTACCTCCACTCACCCTCAGAGCTGAGCAGCTGTCAATTAGCTGGTGCATGTCAACTATATAGTAGCCACATGAGTTTGGGGGGCTGAAATGGAGGGCATGCACCATCAGTTACCTCATACCTCAGACACTGCATGTAATGCTATACTGTACTGTAAGGTATGCAGAGGTGTGGGTCGTCAGTGGGCAGTGGGACTAGATATGTAAATGTGCATGTCTGTAGTACATTTCCGCATTCCGTAACGTAGAGAGTTGGGTGTGTGACATGAGACCTAGTACATGTTGTGTTGTAGTGGCCATGAGTGAGGTAGCACACACAGGAGGTGCCTGTACAGGTCACTCAGTTATAGTAACATGTATGATGGACTTCAGGCCTTCCTTCTCCAACCACAGGAGCCATCATTCAACATGGACACCACTGCTCCAGTTGATGAGTATCAACTAACCTTCACAACTGAAAAAGACTCAGTAGTCCAGACAGGAGAAAGGACTCTGAACTCTACCACCACTACACTCTTATTGACTGATCTGAAGATGGGAGCTGTGTACACCATTACTGTTGTGGCTATTAATACTGCTGGACTTGGAGCCTCTAGTGAAGTGATACAAGCAACAAACATTGACCGTAAGTTGGTTGGGGATTTGGGGAGGTGAGAGAGGGAGGGAGGGAGGGAGGGAGGGAGGGAGGGAGGGAGGGAGGGAGGGAGAGGGTGTGCCTGTTGTGGGGTGTTAGTGAGTAGGGATTGATGGAGGGAAGGAGAGATGTACCACACCTTACAGTGAGCCACACATTACTATGCTCACTTCATAGAATAAGCATATTCTGGACAAGGTCACATGACCATCGTGCCCATACAGGATGGCATGTCATGACAGGCCAGATGGATACGGCCACAGTACCCAGTTGACATGCACACACATCACATTCTATTTATAAAGTGATCACGAAGTGGCAGTTCTAGTAGGTCATGTGATGTGTATATATAGTAATGAATATGAATAGTGTGTGTTAACTGTGCTACGTAAGGACAGGCTGACTGGAGTATGTGTGGTACAGTACAATGGTGTGAATTCCATTGTTACTGTGTGTACATGTTAATGTCATGTCTCTCTTCAGTACACTTACATTGTAATGGGACTCCATTTAATAGGAATATTGTGTATAAACATGTGTGAGGTAACCATCATTTGTGGGGCTTCTTGTGGGCAAACTTTCATTGTGGGGAGGAAACCATTGCCTCTGTTACATTCCATATCCCCACTTGCTGTGATATGTAACGCCTGCTTGGTTTAAACCCCGCCCCCAAGGCTATCCCTGCTAGACTCAGCTACTAACCTGTTCCCTGCCGTATCCCATTCTTGAATGAACGTGACATCGGTGTGGGTCATGGGGTACACTGTGTCTCTGTTCCATTCCACACAGCTCCCAGTATGCCAGGTGACTTCAATGGTAACAGTCCTAACCCTTTCATTATCATTGTCTCCTGGACAGAGCCTGAGACAGATGGAGGTAAGGTCTATACTCACACCTCCTTTTCCATCCCCTTACCCCTACTTCTTCCTACACACCCTCATCGTCACACCTTCATCGTCACACCCTCATCCTCACACCCTCACCCTCCCACCCTCCCACTCACTCCTCTCCACAGGTCGTCCTCTAAATGGATACAATATCTCCATCACTGGTGGGATATCTCCTGTGATGGGAGGACCTCTAGATAAAGATACTTTCAGTTTCCGTTTTGAGGGCCTTGAGCAGAACACCACATACCAGTGAGACACACACACACACACACACACACACACACACACACACACACACACACACACACACACACACACACACACACACACACACACTCAATGTGCATGATGTATTATCGACTCAGTGAGTGTGAGACAGGACACCTTTTACTGTCCCTGAAATCAAGACACTTCCATCTATTTCCCAAGCCCCAGACTAGAGAGGTTCCAATGTAATGAAGTGTCTGTTGTGTCTCAGGTTGTCCATAACAGCATTCAACATTGATGACATGGATGATAACAGGGAGCGTGAGAGTGCTCCAGCCATGGTGGAGGTGACTACCCTTCCTGTTGGACCACCACAGGTCCCAGCCACACCTACTGTCTCTGGTATCACTGACACCTCTGCCATTGTCTCCTGGACCAGCCCTGGTAATGATGTGGTCTACTCTTGTTTGTGTAGATAGTGGAGGATTATATCACAGGAATTGTTGTTTGTAAAACCTCTCCCTCTCCCCTTCCCTCCCTCCCCCCTCTCTACTAGGTGGTTTTCCAACTATGTACATACTTGAGGTAAAGAGACGTGTTGAAGATTGGACAGATGGCAATGTGATGATGTTCACCCTTGGAAATGTAACAAATCATACTCTGTCTGGAGACTCAGAACTGGAGCCTCTGACAAGCTATGATGTCAGAGTACAGTCTGTGAACTTCAATGGACCATCTAATTTCAGTATTCCTGCTGCCATGTTCAGTACATTTGGTGAGTGTCTTCTGTGTCAGTGAGAGAGGACACATGACAGTGTACTGTATATTGAGATGAGTGTACCTCCCTCCCTCCCTCCCTCCCTCCCTCCCTCCCTCCCTCCCTCCCTCCCCCCCTTCCTCCTCCCACCCTCTCCCAGGTAAGGTGAAGGTAGATGGTCCACTCCAGAATATGACAGTGGAGTCAGGGACTACAGTCCGTCTCACTTGTACTCAGGAGTCAAAAGAGACCACTGATATTACCTATACCTGGAGTAGGGAGGGAGGTATCCCTCTACCTGATGGAGCACAAGTTAACAATGGTGTGTGTGTGTGTGTGTGTGTGTGTGTGTGTGTGTGTGTGTGTGTGTGTGTGTGTGTGTGTGTGTGTGTGTGTGTGTGTGTGTGTGTGTGTGTGTGTGTGTGTGTGTGTGTGTGTGTGTGTGTGTGTGTGTGGTGTGTGTGTGTGTCACTGTGTGTGTGTGTGCATGAAGGTTATAAGGTAGTACTTTTAGTTTAGTGGGACCTCGTATTTCATACAACGTCCTTCCCCTCCTCCCCCTCCTTCCTCCATTCTCCACAGATGTTTTGGAGATTGTGGCAGCAGACGAGGGAGATAGTGGTGTGTACATATGTACTGCTAATGGAGTGTCTGGTACCTTCACACTCAGTATTGAAGGCCCACCATCAGATGGTACATACATTACTAGTCCCACCCAGTGTACAGAACTAGAGCACCATGTAGCACCAGCACACATACATGTAGCATCCACTGAGATAATCTCCCTCTGCACCCTCCTTCTCACTTCCACTTCCTCTCCCCCTCTCCCTCTCCCCTCTCGCTTTCTCTCTCCCTCCCCCCCCCCTCTTGGTCTCCTCCCCACCTCCCCCCCACCTCCTCAGATGGTGGAGGTGTCAGTACTCTTGTCATCATTGTGGTGTCTGTAGCAGGAGTTATAGCTCTCATTCTGTTCGTTGGGGCAGTTGTTCTGGCCATCATCTGTCTCTGCATGGGTGGAGGAGAGTCAAGTGGAAAGTCTAGCCATATTCGTAGGTACTCCTTCAGACCCAGACACTGGGCTGATGCCAGTGCCTCTCATTCCATGCCACGAGACCAGCCAAAGAAAGAGGTTAGTAATACCTGAACAGATATGGTGGACCACAACTATGTTCTCCCTTCCTGCCTCCCTCCTTCCATCTCCCCCTTCCCCTTCCTCCCATCTAATCAGATCACTAACTCCTTCCACATGCCTGATGACTACACAGGACACACCTCCTTCAACACTGATGATCCGGTAAGGCGCTCACCCTCACCTCCAACACACAATGTGTATTCGGTAAATACCCCCACCTTCCCCCATTCCATGACCACCTCACTCTCCATTACTGTACCATATCCACAGACACCTCATGCTGGGGCTGAGCCCACTACCAGTTTCCAACTGAGCAGTTCCAGTGACACTCAGCTATGATGTCACTCTGCATCATGTGACCACCTCTCTGATGTCACATGACTCACCACTACTGTAACAGTAATAGCTAGTTATGGTGTGCCTAGTGTGCTAAAATCACCCCTTTCTCTCTATATATCTTCTTCACATATATAGTTCTCTAAGTATAGAACCTTTGAACCCTCAGATATGTATATACCACACACTTATATACTGTAATGTGTTTTTTATATATATATTAGTATATTCTAGTATATTCTAGTATATTCTGCTATATTCATGTTAGATTTTGCCAGTATGTATATGACTAGGCTGGCATACAAACTAGTGCATCGTCTACATGGATTGAATAGGCAAGGCTTAGGGAGGTGGGCCTCAAGGGTGCATATATGAAAATTTGCATCTGTTACATGTGTAAGCTAAGGCACTCCTGCTCCGTCATATTTAGTTTTTGTTGCCGGAAAAGTCAGGTCACATGCACTGTAGGACTGGAACCTACATTCAACTGTTGACACTCTGCCATGCCAAGTGGGAGGATACAGGGCTCAAATCTGAGTAACTGTACAGTAGCTATATATATGGTTCAGCAGTAACTAGACTGATGCAACATGTTCACTATACAGATGTGCAGATGATGGTACAATCTTAAGGGGTGAATATTGTGTTCTTGTGCAGTGAAAATGACACTCTTTTCTTGGGAGACGACTTGACACCATGGAGACCATTCTCCTTGATGGCACCATCTCTCTCTATTCTCCTCCTCTTGACTGGCTCTCCCTCTCCCTCCTGATGATGTTTCATTTTCCTCCGGTGACGAGCTCCTCCCTTCTGACTCTTGGGCTCTCCAGAAGACACGGCTGTCTCCCCACACCAATCATTTGTCACCTCTGACCCTGGCACAACTCTCCCTAGTCTCTTCTTTGTCTTCAGTTTCCTTTGTTTGACTCCAACTCTTTTTCTTTTGGTATGACTTCTCCCTGCCATGCCCACCTTCCCTTCCTCCCCCTCCCTACTCCCTTCTTCCCCTTCCTCCCCCTCCCCTCTTTCTCCCTTCTCTTCCTCCATCTCTCCACTTTCTCTCTCCCCTTCCTCCCCCTTCCCCTCCCCCTCCCCCTCCCCCTCCTCCTCGTCATCCAATGCCTCTACAGCCTCCAGTCTACCTTTCCCTGTCTCCTACACAAACAAATCAACAGACAACAATAGCAGGACATCACATATAGCAACAAAAACAGTAAAAGCTAACATATCAGCCTGCTTACTGAGTGTGTCCCTGCATGGTCTTGAGAGAACACCTGTAACCTACAGCAGATAGCAGGTTACAGGGAGGAGGGGGAGGGGGAGGGGGAGAGGGGAGGGGGGAGGGGGAGGGGGGAGGGGGAGAGGGGAGGGGGAGGGGAGAGGGGAGCTTAATTGTTAGTATTGCACAAAATCAGAGTGGGAGTACCTTCTACCCTCTGGTTGGGTGAGTCATTGCAAAAGAAAGGGGAGAGGTGTTAGTGGAGACTGAGGGAGAGAGCAAACCTCTTTCTAAGGGTGTAGAGGGTCTTTCTGTTCCTACCCAGAATGTCTCCACTAGCTGCCAGCTGCAACAGCCTCTCTGACAAGGCACACAGGTCCACCTGGAACCACCACAGCAATGAGGAAGGAGGTATGGAATGGAGCTGTAGGTGGATAAGCTGTCTTATGTACCTGAAGCTTCTCTGCCTTCTTCCCCACCACCAACTGGCCAAGAACACTAGTCTCCACCAGCTGTGCTGTCACTGGACTGGAGTTAGGAGTGAGAGATAAGTGGGTAATAGCCACTTTTAGAGAAGGAGGTCTCCTTACTTACTCCCTAGTGTGGGCTAGGAGGTGGCAGCATGGCTGGAGTAGCAGCAGTGAGCTCTCAGGAGGAACCTGAGTGAAGGTGAACGTCAAGTTGAGTCAGTGAGCAGCACTGTACTATACAGGAATCAGAGGGAAGGGGAGGGACTCACCGAGTTGGCACCAACTACCAGGAGCTCAGGTAGGTACACCTCCACCACATGAAGCTGGACTCCACTGCATGTCTGTAGGGACAGGAGGGAAGGAACCACTGGAGTACCTCTAGTGAGGAGTTACCACGGGCAACACACTCACCTTACTGAGGTCAGGGTTCAGGTGTCCACCGGAGAAGAGATGAGCCAGTGACTCTACTAGACTGGGAGAGAGATAGAGGGTGTCTACCTCATACAATGGCCACCTCCAAAGCTGCAACTGAATTTTATCCCTGTTAGCTAATATTTTACACTATATATAAAATAATGAATTAAATACAATGAACAGTTAGATTTGCAACAGTGTTGTTATTGTTACAGGCCCACTATAATAACAAAACCTTTTAGTTTCATGTATTCTTACAACCTATCAGCATGCAAGTTACCTATATGCACAGCAAAACAATTTTAAGCTTCTGCAGAGTTATACCTGTTTCACAGAAAACTTGTCAATAGTCAGCAATACATGTAACTGAATAACTGCATGCATGCCCAAGTAGCTATGAAGGTGGCTGAGTGCAGTATTCATATGTCTCATTAGTTACAGTTTGTAATGGCTACGGTTAATTGAATCACCATTTCACGGATAATTTGAAATGATGAGGAAAGCACATTACAACAATTCCGGTGGAAATCAGACATCAGTTTAAAAGCTCATAGTCCAATGCAGCGCGGGCAACTCTAGACGTGCAGCGTGGGAACTGCGTGATTTAAATGGCACTGTCACGCCGTCGATGGTCCCCCGCCAAAATTGGTCCCCCGGCCCCGGACCATCTACAGCAGCCGTGATTGGTCCCCCCCTGCCACGCATGGTCCCCCCACCTGAAACACTACATGCATTAGTATTCACAGAGGGATATGGTCTCCGAGCAGTTCATCAGTGTTTTTTCTGCCATAACTCACGTGCCTGATCAATGGTGTATATAGGCCAGCTGTTTCTCTCTGTTCCGCCCAGTGTGCGCAGTAGTGGCTATACCACCCGTACCACGCATTGTGCGCGCGAAATACACTGTGTGTGAAAACTGCCAGATGGAGGGAATACGATACAATGTGATGCGTGTAATCACGATGTGTGTAATACACGTGTAGATCTATGGGAAAATTTAGATTCTGTATGGCTTTGCATTACTTGTTCATGAATATGCATCCTATTGTATGTTCAATAAATAGCTTTATTTCTAGCTATTACATTAGCGCTGCAGAACTTGCTTTTTGAACCTACTATATATATCTATAGCAGAGGCAGAGACAGCATGTCAAAAGTGGGGGGGCTCGACTTTCATGAAGTGGGGGGTTATTTATTATTATATACATCCATTCTAAATACATTTAGCATAGGCTATTAGTATTTAATACGTTCTTCATGACAACCTCCAATTTTGGGGGGGCTCAGCCCCCCCTTATCAAAAAGTGGGGGGCTCAACCCCCCCCTGCCCCCCCAGGTTCTCTGCCTCTGTATAGCTAAGTTCGAATATCAGCTACACTACGTAGATAACGGCTGAGAGTGCAGTATAAGAAAATACCGGCGCAGTTAAGGCAAGAAAGGGGGACCGTCAGCGGCAAGGGGGGACCGTCTGCGGCGCCATACATGGTCCTAGGGGGACCATATTTTATGCCGTGGTTGGTCCGGAGGGACCAAGTTTTCTGCCGTGGACGGTCCGGGGGGACCGATTTTGGGGTGGACCAATTATCGTATGACAGCACCGGGCCCTTAGTAGCGTCCTCGCTACGCTCGGACGCTACAGCCCAGGGCCCTCGGCCTTTGAGGCTTTGGCTAATGTCTCACCATTACTTACTAGGAATGCGCATGCCTCGCGTTAGCCTTTTTAGGGCCCTTAGAAAGTTCTGCCGTTGAAAAAGTGCGCGTAATTTCGCTGCAGTACCCCCGTAGGACGTCGCGGGTATAAGCAAATGACGCCATAACTGAGCGTCTATCGCGAAATCCCTTCTTATAGTCTGCGCAGGAGTACCTTTAGGTGTAACAAAGTCACATAATGGACACGGTTGATCAATATGTGATGGAATGGTTAGGGTTCTCAAAATAATTTGCAAGGAACAAGTTCCTTGAAATCCATGATCTCTAGCTTTGTCCCACAATTTACACCATGATACTGATCTCGGTAATAAGGCCAGACTCTATGGCTTTCCACTTTGCTCCAAATGTAGTCTTGATCAGCTTCAAAAAGGGTTTTCTTTACAGATTTCATACACAATGGCCCAGGCTCCCATTCAGAAGTAATGATGTTACATTTGTGCCATAAATCTGTTCCAATAGACGAGATTGCTGAACTATAAGAGGTCCTGGATCCTGATCCTTTAATAAATTGAAAATATCTGAGCTGATTGATCTGTATTGTGGATTCATTAGTTTCCAAAGAAAACTCAATTTTCGATTGAGAATACGTAAACGCATGGTTGGCCACCCCAAAGCAACCAACGCACTGACATTGGCATGATGTTTTGGCAAGTTAAGAATTTTCTTTCCAACTTCAGCCTGGAAGTCCTCTAGAGGTTTAAGAGAGCATAAAGACAAATGGGAAGAGAGCATACTAGCAGGTTCTTTAGGAGAAAGTGAGTTGCTCCAAATGATACCAGGGCATGTAACAGAGCTGGAGGGCTTTAGGACTACTGGTCCGACCTGTATTGGGTCCACTCTCACATGATTGCCATTTGTCATCTCAAGGATCTCCAGTTTGTCCATGTTTAGCTTCAGGAAATTTCTATCAGTAAAGGATTTCACAATGGATGCTTGTTGCTCAACAGACAATAAGTTTGGAGCCACACACCTGAGATCATCTGCATGTAGGTAGAGTTCGAGTGAATGGTCAACTCCAAGATCCAGTATATATTTGCTGTACAGAGACCCCACAGTTTGCACTTGCCAGTTCATACGGAAGCTGAGAGCGGCCATTCATTTTTCAGTTCAACTAGTAAAGAATTCATGACAATGAGAAAGAGCAAAACCGAACCTTGTCTTACTCCTCCCTGGACAGTTAAATTGCTCTGTGAGGTGACCATTCACTCGAACTCTACCAGCTTGGTATGCTGGTATATCCTCGACAACCCTCAGTATTCCTGCATTCCCACACAAAAGAGCGAATATTTAAAGTTAGTAGATACAATGCTTTCGTTTGGTAAACTTGCGTATCATAACATGTGGTGGAGATCGGGTCTGCGTCTACTTTTTGTGCTGGGATGGTCTCTTTGGTGCTGTGGTGAGTTATAGTCCATACCACGTACAGTTACGTATTAGTCGTTTGCATCATGCACCTCTGCAGTGTCTGCAGGGCTACTTCAGCTCCATATATATATGTCTTGTTTTCTATAGTTCATTCCCAGGACCTTGGACCAGAGGACTGTACAGCTAACGTGTCACTTTCAACGGGAGCTAGTACAATTGAAATACCACCTGGGACAGTGTGTGTAGAGTGTATAATAAATGGAGAACTAGATACTGATGCTCAGTTCCAGCTACAAGGCTCTACCATTGATCCATCTGAGGGGAGGACAGTGGATGGTGTACTGGTACTGTTTCAAACAGAGGATGTGTTTGTTAGTACTATGCACCCTAGTCTGCGATGTTTCAGTTCATCAGGTTCTACTATTGCACTGGTTATCTTCGTGAGTAAGTCCTACACTTGACATGATTTAGCAGTGTTGATATTAGCACTTGTTCCTCTGCAGTTTTCCAGTCTCCCATTATCACTGGAGAGACTACTGTCAATGAAGGAGGTGATCTGGACTTGGATTGTGATGCATCTAACTCAGCACCACTTCCCAGTGTACAGTGGCTCAACCCTCAGGGAGTGATGGTCTCTAATGACAGATTCCTTGAGATAGAGGACATCCAACGTAATGCAACAGGAGAATACACATGTGTAGCCACATCT
This sequence comes from Theonella swinhoei, assembly GCA_963970385.1. Taxonomy (NCBI): domain Eukaryota; kingdom Metazoa; phylum Porifera; class Demospongiae; order Tetractinellida; family Theonellidae; genus Theonella; species Theonella swinhoei. The sequence continues at coordinate 6,553,854 of OZ019950.1, forward strand.
GTAGATGGGCAGGAAACCTTGAACAGTACTGTAAATGTTACAGTACAAGGTGAGTGTACACTGTAAAAAATTATGGTACTTTTAACCTCTCTGTGGTTATCACCATAAAATATAAAGATCATTTTAACCACTTAGTGGTTATTGCAGTTGGAATACTACAGCCTACTGTATGATATAATTTGTGTGGTCTCAATACTTCATATGAGAAAATACCTGCTAATATCGTTAATGATTGGGTGGTGTTATAATGCTTTGGACTGGGCCAATTTGACACCCCTGGGGTGTTTGTACGTAATATTTTCTGGCAATACTGGAGGCAGTTATTGTTTGCAATTCTTTATCTACTTCATTTTCAATACACAAACATTGTGGAATTTAGTTGTGAAAAGTTAGTTGATTGCTTGTAATTCCTGACCTTATTTTTGCTGCTTTATTTTCAACAAACCTTGGCTGGCAAAATAAGTGGATGGTTTGCAATTTTCATTTTAATACACTGTTTTCATTCTTTGCGATGCTTTGGCACTTAATTTTCAACACAAAAACTTCTGTGGAATTTAGTTGTGAAAAGTGAGTTGATTCCTGACCTACTTTGTTGCCATTTCATTTTCAATACACAAACCTCAGTTGTAAAAACAAGTGGATTGTTTTCAGATTACCTATTCATAAAATGGACTGACAAGAAAGGGATATACAAGCACAGTTGATACACGTAGTCTTAGCTGATGCACAGGAAAATCATTGCATACCTATCATTATTTGCACCTCATCTTCAAAATATGAATGATGTGCAGATAAATTGACAGTCCCTCTACTATCCAGATAAAGTCAGATTGTGCATTACTTCCTTCCCATATACATCTCATCATGTATCATTAACCCTCGGCTCGCATGTGCAGTGGTTGGGATATCAAGTGTCCTGTTTGTTGAGGCACTTTATTTCTCAAACAGGGAAAGGTTTCCTATATTTTGCAACTGTGATAACCACAGAGTGGTTAAAATGACCTTTATTTTTTGCAGTGATGTGTGTGCGTACGTGCTTGTGTGTGTGTGTGTGTGTGTGTGTGTGTGTGTGTGTGTGTGTGTGTGTGTGTGTGTGTGTGTGTGTGTGTGTGATCAGTGGCAGATTTAGGGACGATCCAGGGGTGCAAAGGAACCCCCATTTTGCCAGCGTATTATGTAACTACGAAGGTTTTGTCGTAGACGTTCACAGAGCGCCAATTACTGCTTACACAAGGGCGTGTCGCTTAATCCAATTACGTGCATAGTACTAGCGATACGCATACGCAACCATGGACTTGCGTGTGATTTTGTCTATCATTCAGTGGTATCCTTTTCTATAGAGCCTTGTACTACCCTTACAGCTTTATCTACTGCAACAAGCCTTAGAGCCATTCCGGTATAGGACGAAGACTACAGACATGTAGAGTAACAGAACGTGCAAATAATGGGTATATACCACTGCAATGCAATGGCTATGATAGGCGAGATCTTGGTGCAGTATGAGTCACCATCACAAGCTGTGGACGCTGTTCTAAATAGGCAGGTCAGGCAGACAATGGAGACCAAATATAAAGTGCTTGAGTCCCTGCTGCGAATCGTTATTCTGTGTGGCAAGCAGGGTTTTGCTTTGCGTGGTAACAGGGATGACAGAATAGATTGGCAGTCAGTGGAGAGGTCGAATGAGGGCAATTTTGTCCAATTGGTTCGTTTCAGAGCGGAAAGTGATACTGTTCTCTGGCTTATCTTGTAAAAGCTCCAAAGAATGCCTGCAATATACTTCCAAAACCATCCAGAACTGTCGAATTAGCTCCTGACAAGGGTTTCAAGTGATCGGTACTGTTGCGTAGAGAGAAGCACAAGCAACTTTCTCGTTTACAAATTCTGAAGGGCGCGGCGGATGTGGACTCAACGCGAGTGCTTTTTTCTTGCTGTTTTAGCCATCTGTTTCAAGTCTCAGAGCTCAATTCTGTGAAGTTCTTAGCATCAGTAAGTTCATCTGCAATGATGGAGTAGTATTTGCACTCTTCACCTCACTAATGATACTATTATGAATGCCATCAGCAACAACTCATTAAACACTAATATACCAGTGGCGTAGCTACGGTAGGGCCTGGTAGGGCCTGTGCCCTACCAATCAATATCATTGCGCAATGAGCCGGCGTGCGCTTGGTCAACGCAAGCGTTACGTTCGAGGCGCTCGTAGGAGCTGGGAGCCTGCAGGACACAAAAGCGTTGTTTACTGCCTAGAATGCACCAAAAATGATCTCAGAAGGCCTAAAATTCAAATTTTCCTGGGGGGAGCATGCCCGCCAGACCCCCTAGGCATAGCTCAGGAGCACGCTTTCCGCGCCCGCACAAAGTTACGTGCCCTACCTGTTATTGGGGGTAGATGGCATATATAAACTTTGTACAACAAAAAAATAAAAGCATATATGTACAAAATATACCAAGAGAAAAAATAAATTAAATGGCAGAGAGATGAGATTCAGAGTTAATTAGGTCGACCGCTGTGGGCATTTTGATGGCATGACCACACGATGATCTTGCTCCCCTGATGGCCTGGATGGAAGAACGCAGAAGGGAAAAGACTAAGCGGCAACGGAGCCAGCATAGGGTGGTGCTGTAGGTGTGGTCCCACTTGGTGGCTAGCATGGAGGCAAGTCGCTTATAGAAAGTATTGGCCTCCCTGGCCAGACCACCTGTGGCAGAAAGCACTAGTGGCGAGAAAGAGGCATGCTCAACCTCTCTTATCCGTTGCTCGTATGCACGCTTCTTGATTTGTTCATGCTTTCTGTAGACGGATTGTATATTGGTATGCCTGTTTGATGGAGCGTGTGGATTAAATACCCTAACATCGAAATATGTTCTCTCAAAGGTACCACCCCAGACACCGTTTGCAGCAATATCAAGTCGAGCTCCTGTTTGTGAGTTGGCAGTGGAACCTGTCAATTCCTCATTGGTCACAGGCTGGAGCTCCGGCTCAGTGCACACGTCATTGCACACTTCTGTTAGAAGGGTGGCTGTCAAGTCTCGTATTTCATTATGCCTGATTGATGGAAAGCCGCCTTTGGCACATGACAAAGCATGTTCAACTGAGAAGGAGGCTCCACAGGCACATTTCGATGGTAGTCTGTCAGGTGTCCAGCCATATCGTAGTGCCAGAGCATCGTAGAAAGCCCCTTTGTGTAGTGCAAAGCCGTGCTCAGTAAGTGGCAAAACAGTGAGCCAAGTAGAGGATCCCTTCTCACTTGCTAGTTTCACAGATCTTTGCAGGTTGTCTGGTAGACGTTGGATAATATCTCGGGCTGCCATTGAGCTTTTCTCCCTGTTTGTATTTCTCACGGTGACTTTGGATTCCAGTTGCTTGGCAATGACTTCGTATCCATAGGTGTCATCCTGCAATTTGATGCCATCTTGGAGTGCAGAAGTTATCAATTGGGATGATAGGTGATCTTGGTTAGCTTGCTGGGAAGGGATTGTTATTCCTAATCCACCCAATCTTGCAGGTAGGGCAAACAATGCCCATTCTAAGTCGCTAGGTGGCGACTTTCTGGTGAGTGCTGGAATAAGTTCGGTTCGTAAGGCGTTATCGAGTGGCTTTAAGAGGTTACTGATGTTAGGGATTGTGCGGCATATATAGGTCCACTTACTTGAGAGGCCATGTGTGAGGGCTGAGTAGGCCGCGTGTGGTTGGGTCTTTGCTATTGTTGTTAGATTGCCCACGTTGGCTAGCCAGGAGGAAACCTTCGACTCCACAAAACTCTCAATAAACTCTGCTGAACCTACTGCTGCACCAAGATAGGGTCTACCATTCGAGGTAACATTCACTCCTGTGCCAGCAAAGGTATGGAGTGCCACACCTTGACAGCCTTCCTTTGTGACTAGCCACGTCTTAGATGGATTTGGGTAATCACCGAAATCAGGACCTTCCCTGGTCAAATGGTCCCACCAGGCTCGTAGGTCAGCTAATTTAGCAATGGCAGCAGCATCGTCTGCATACCAGATCTGTTTAGAGTGGCCCTTCAGCTTCTTGATAAGGGGGATGGTGGCGAGAGCATACATAGGCATAGCAAGTGGATCCCCCTGCGTTGTACCCTCTTGGGAGAATAATGTGTCACCATCTACAAATAATTCTGTAGGTGCTCGGTACGTGTTGATAAGTATAGTTGCAAGTGATGGACAGAGCCTTCTAATATTATGAAGGGCAACTTGACGGTTTAAGGAATTGAATGCGTTGGTGGCATCGACAAGGAGCACGGCTTCAGTATCCTCAAGGTCGAAGGTGGTTCTCACTGTGTGCACTGCAGCTTCAATACCAGAGATCTGTCCTCCACACATCTGGAGGCATCCTGAAACTTCCTGGACGTCTGGTTTCACTACACACAACACAGCTTTGGCAATTATCCGCCGTGCGGTGTCCCCGATGCCTATTGGGCGGATACCTGGGTTCTTGTCTAGGGCAATAAGCCTGCAGGCTAGAAGGGGTGAGATTGATTTGGGGTCGATGTATGAGGTACAAATTCTTCTTGCAACCAGGGCTAGGGAGTGGCAGAGTTCATTTGACACCCCTTTGAAGGATGTACATAGTCTCCTCCACCCATGTGCATCTATACCAGATGGTCCAGCAGACCCAGAGGTGTTCATGGCGGCAGAGCGAATTACATTGGCATCAATCGACTCAAAGATTATGGGGTGTACCTCTTGGACAGGAGATTGGAGGATACAGTTCACATGAGCATTCTGGCCTGTTGGATGCTTATTGATTAGTACTTCTCTGACTGTTGGAGAGTCTGGAATGCTTGGGTCTGTATGTTCATTCAAATGTAATATCCCTCCCCCCTACCACTGTTTGAGAGAAGATCCAAGGCTGCCTTACATTTTCCAGCAAACATCAAATCAGCAAAGGACCGGGCAATATTCTGTGTAGCTTTAGGAGTAGAGATTTTTGGTAGCCTATTTTGGATTGCCCTACCCTCTAGTACCAGGTCGTTCAGGTTACCTTCTTTCCATAGTTGTAATCTCCTCTCAAGGCATGCAGCATGCTCTTTGGCTTTGGAGGCTCTTTGTGGCTTTTGTAGGAGGAGAATTGGAAGAATTAGGGCAGTTTTGAGTGCTATTGACTCAAGAGCAGAGGCCGAGGCAAACACTAGGTAGAGTCTAGATAGTTCTGCTACAAATTCCCGACCAGCTTTGCCAAGGGGTACAGTGAAGCAGTTTCTTCTCCAGTGCACTACTTCAGAATAAGTAGCCTCCAAAGTATTGGTAAAGTCGATAGCGCTATGATTCCCCCAAGTGAATCTCTGCATACTAACCAGTTCAGGGGATGGCAATGTTGTGTTTGGGTCATAGTCTGTATTGGTGGGTGGATCATGGGGATGGAGAGGGAGATTGGTGCGGGCGCTAGAGATCGGGCGAGCGGGAGCGTCATCCAATGGCGGGTCGGCCATTTGGGGGGCATTAATTGGAGTCAACGCAGTTGACGGCTGTTGAGGGCGCGAGCTGTCGGGTGGACGATTTACACAAGAACCCAACTTACTGGGGAGGCAGTTTGTGCAGAGGTTACCAGCCTTTACACAGGCACACCCCTTACAAGAACCCGTCCTATTGCATTTGCAGCACGGCATAGCACCTCGACTCAACAACCAACCTGTTATTGGGGGTGGAGCGTAACTACGGTAATTGCATATATACTTAGCGTACGCGTGCATTACGTAATTATTTCGCTTCCAACCTCAAGACGGCAATCGGCTAGGGGTTGACAAAATATGCTACTTTTTGTCCTATAATTCTTTTATGCTAAGAAAATTGCCTATTATTCAAACATCATCTATCACCTATTATTCAAACATTATTCAAACAATATTTTGACAAGAACACATGACAAAACTAGAGTATTCGAAGAATACGTACCCCGCGGCGAGTTCGGTCGCTCAGAGAGGGCTTCTCTCTGCAGAAATAAACTACATGTACCACGTTATACTGACTGTATAAGGCTACCCCGTGCATGCTCTCCGTAATTTTAAAGACCATCCGTGCATTCCATCCGTATTTGCACGTAATTTGCAATTACGGTAGGCGGGGCGAACTTCGCTAATTTTTGGAACGGCTAGCACTCCCGAGAAAGAGCCATGTGGACGAAACCGGCGCCCAGGAAGGGAAGTAAATACATTTTTCTCTTATTCCAATGTTCTTTAAAGCCGTATACTGTGCGCAGAGGACGGATTTCTATATTTTTTTGACGACTGACTGACTGACAGACAGACAGACAGACAGACAGACAGACAGAACCGATTGCTTAATAATAATAATATTCATAGCAGTGACCCAGAGGGCATATGCAGTGTATTACAGAAAAAATATGATATAGAGTCTACTATGAACAGATACATGTAAAACACACTTTGATGAGATAAAGACATGCAGAGTCTATGGCTAAGCACTGAAATCACCATTCCATAAAGAGTGACAGTTTGACATTTTTGAACACATATCAAAAATGGAGTCAGAGTTTCCCTCACCAAGGGCTGATATGAGGTCTTTACATGAGAGGTCTTCCAAGAGATTAGGGTGTGAGGTGCAGGCATGTTCGAAACATGTGATACTGTCAGTAATTTTACCACACTGAGAACATTTAAAACAAGATATTGGACGGCTCAGTTCTTTGAATAAAGATTGAAAAGTTCGGGTACCTTTTACACCCCTGTCGAGGGCAATATCCCACAGGCGACGCCACGATATTTGAGATGCAACGTGGGCCACAAGGACTGTCGATCCTTGACGATGAGAAGCTAAAAATAGTAGATGGGAATAGTCTTTATCTAAAAGATGGTCTCTGTTACTTTTGACAGTGTGGGTTGCGTTTTCAGGATTAGTAAGACATTGAGCAAGAATGTTAGTGCCAAGATTTGACTCCAGCATTCTACATTGTTGGACAATGGAGGTTTCGAACACATCTTCAATTTCAAGAGAGGTAAACACTCGACTACTGATGGTGTCCTTGCTAGATGAGAGTAGTTTGCTCAAGAAACCTAATTTTCTGATTAGGATTCTGGTAGGAACTGCAGGCCAGTGAAGACCAATGCGAACAGCCAACCTTGAATAGAATTTGGGTACACGGAGGATGCGACACCCAATTTCGTGCTGAAAACTTAACCCCGCTCTGCACATGCGCAGCCGCGGGGTAATTATTATATCACACAGTACGGTAGGGTAGTACTGTGTATATAGGGATTGCTATGGTCTATCCCCATTGAAAACCATATATAAGGATTTTGTTCATTTTCACTTTGATTATGATATCAAGGTGTGAAAAATAACCAGTACATAAAAAATTGGTTGTGTTGTGATGTAAGATGTACATAATATCGCAAAAAACGATTTCCACATTTTGTTCATGGTTCTTCATCTTCTTCTTGAATCAGCGTAACTCAATAACCTTAAAATCAATGAAATTGAATCTTTGCATGTGGAAATGTATCAATATGTACTGGGGAATAGAAGTATAATTTTTTCGTTGACCCAATGATGTATGCAAGGACCTAGCCAAGACTCGTGACGACTTGCATCACATGGAACTTATGAATCCGATGAGCTCTTCAAACTCCAGGATGACCTAGACAGTCAGGTATTTAAATGTTCAGTTAATATAAAGAAATTGTTGTTTTCTGACTCTAACCCTCCTGAGGCTCTAGTGCCCCAGCTGAAAGCAAAAGGGGTGAAACTCCCCAAGCTAGATGTTCCAATATTTGATGGTAACATTCTTCATTGGCGGTCGTTTTGGGACCAGTTTTGCATTTCAGTGCATGATCGTGCACATCTCTCTGATGCTGAAAAGTTAGTGTATCTACAGCAGTCTCTAAAGGGTGCATCAGCTAAGGGTGCCATTGAAGGTCTTTCTCGCTCAGGTGAATGTTACGCTGAGGCTATTGAATGTTAGAAAGCATGCTACGATAAGCCTTGTCTAATCCACCAGACTCATGTACGAATGATAATAGAGGCACCTCCCATCAAGGAAGGTAACGGAAAAGAGTTATGCCGCTTTCACGACACAGTTCAGCAGCATTTGCGTGCTCTGAAAGCGATGGGTTGCGAAGCTCCCAGGCCATTCATAACTTCAGTTTTGGAGTTAAAGTTAGATCAAAACACCATGTTTGAATGGCACAAACATAGCCAAGAGCATACTGACGTTCCACATTATAATGAGTTATTAGATTTCATTAATCTACATGTACGTGCTCAAGCCTCTGAATCTCTGCCTATAGCCCAGAAAAAGCAGCCTCACTCGCAAAAGCCCATTACATCATTCACAGCGAATGCTACTCCTTCTCCCAACTGCGTCATTTGTAAGACCGAAAAACATCCCCTCTATGCATGTTCAGGGTTTAAGCTTCTATCGCATGACCAAAAAATTGGTACCGTGAGGACAAACGGTCTTTGCATGAACTGTCTCAAGCTAGCTATAGGGCACTTTCTAAAAGAGTGCAAATCAATATATTATAGAAACCTCACCACACACTGCTTCACGTTGAAAGCTCGCCTGTTTTGAACACTCCTCCCACAAAGCCGCCAGTTCCTAGCCAAAACACCCCTCCCACAAAGCTCCCAAAGTCCCACATGTTTCTTCAAACACAGCTGCTGGACTAGCCCCCCACTCATTGCTGATGACCTGCCGGGTTTTCATCCAGGCTCCAGATGGCTCCACAGTAGTGTGCGAGCATTGCTCGACTCGGCTTCTTCAGCCTCGTTTGTATCAGAGCGACTGGTGAAGAGCCTCTGTCTTCCACGCCTCCAACAAACTATCACCATCTCCGGTGTGGCAGGTTTGAGGTGCAGTTCTCTACACGCGCTCACTAATCTTACAATATTGTCTTCTCAACCAACTTGCAAGTTCGATATTACCGCCATAGTGGTTTCCCGTGTAACCTGTGACCTACCCGTTCATCCTATTTCATTTGGCTCCACATAGAATCACCTGAAGGATCTCCCTCTAGCCGACCCAAACTTCGGTTGTCCAGGGAGAATTGATCTTCTCCTAGGTGTTGATGTGTTTACTGAAGCAGTGTTGAATGGCCGGCGGGTCGGACCCCGGTACTCCTGCTGCCTTTGAAACTGTGTTTGAATGGGTGCTCACAGGCACAACGAATCAGCTCAACTCAGAACCTTCCGTCATTTCACACCACACCTTGACGACCTCTTGTGATGACCTGTTACGAAGATTTTGGGAAGTTGAAGAAAACGTGAAACATGGATCCAACCTATCACCTGAAGAAAGGTCTGTCGTTCAACATTTCCATGAAAACCATCAACGTACAATAGACGGAAGATACCCAAGAAACCTCATGCCCCGCTACTGGGTGAATCAAGATCACATGCAGCGCGAAGATTTCTGTCACTCGAACGCTCCCTGTATGCCAAGGGTGAATTTGAAGCCTTTAACATCAAGAATATTTGGAAATGAAGCATGCGGAACCAGTGCCCACGGAAGATCTGGAAAAGCCCCAACACAACGTGTTCTATCTCCCTATGCATGCTGTCAAGAAGGAATCAAGCACGACCACAAAAATCAGAGCAGTATTTGATGCTTCTGCGAAGTCCTCTTCCAACACCTCCCTGAATGATATTTTGTTGGTTGGTCCTATGGTTCATTCCCCCTTGATAGATGTACTGCTTCGGTTTAGACTGCATTGCATTGCCTTGACTGCTGATGTAAGCAAAATGTACCGAGCCATGGAACTGGTCAAAGCTGATCGAGATTTACATCATTTCGTGTGGTGGAGCAAACAAGATGAACCTCTGATGGACTATCGAATGACGCGTGTGACCTTTGGCGTGTCAGCCTCCTCCTTCGCTGCCAACATGTCAGTGAAACAGAATGCAATTGATCACGCTTTGGAATTCCCAAAGGCAGCTAACGCAGTTGAAAGGGAATTTTACGTAGATTACTGTCTCACGGGTGCAGACTCAATTGAAGAAGCCATTGATTTGCATCAACAGCCACTGGATCTATTTGCCAAGGGTAGTTTCCTTCTATGCAAGTGGAGTTCAAGTGACCATGTTGTATTGAACAGCATACCACTGGAGCTTCAAGACACGCAATCTACTCATCACATACCTAGTCCTGAAGAATACACGAAGACTCTTGGCATAGAGTGGAATGCCGGTCTGGATCATTTCCGTTTTACTGTTGCCTCTCTACCAGCCACGGTCAATGTCACTAAACTCACATTGATATCCGACATTGCCAAGATCTTTGACGTCCTCGGATGGTTCTCTCCGTCCATAATCAAGGCAAAGATTCTGTTACAGTGGTTTTGGGAATCAAGAATTGGATGGGATGATATGCCACCCCCAGCCATTCATCAAACTCGGCAACAATGGACGTCCGAATTGCATTTGCTGGCTGAGAAACACATTGCTCATTGTTACTTTCCCGAAGATGCTGAAATCCACACTGTCCAACTTCATGGATTCTGCGATGCTTCAGAAGATGCCTATGCCAGTGTTGTATACTGCCGTAAACAAGATAGCCGTGGAAATGTTCACGTCTCATTAGTGGTTTCAAAAACCAAGGTTGCTCCCATCAAGCGACAGACAATACCAAGACTTGAGCTATGTGGTGCTCAACTACTTGCACGGCTATTACATCATACAAAAGGATATACCAACTGAGAATGCCTATGCATGGACTGACAGCACCATCGTCCTCAGCTGGCTGATAGGAAACCCTCGTAGGTTCAAGATCTTCGTTGGCAATCGCGTATCACATGTAGTGCAACTCATTCCTCCTGACTGTTGGAGTCATGTTAACAGTGCTGATAATCCAGCTGATTGTGCTTCCCGGGGTCTGTTTCCTTCAGAACTGGTCCAACATGAATTGTGGTGGAATGCCCCTCATTGGTTAAGGCAACCATCTACCCAGTGGCCTTCTCAGACCTCCACCCCATTACCTGACTTGCCTACCAAAGAAGAAAGGGAACTCTGTTTACACACTGTGACTAATATCTCAACTCCAGTCATTCCCCTGGAATGATTCTCATCTTTCCTGCACCTAAAACGTGTTACTGCATGGATTTTGCAATTCATTCACAACTGTCGCCGTAAAGGGCAAGATCGGCCTGCATCTACTCTCCTGTAGACTGCTGAGTTAATGAATACGGTCATTTACTGGATATCATTCACACAACAGCAGTCTTTCGCTGATGAGATTAAAGCTTTGAAGAATGACAAATCTATCTCCAACTCCAGTCGCCTGTTCTCCCTACATCCATTTGTAGATTCTTCTGGATTACTCTGAGTTGGAGGTTGGAGAAGCAATGCTCAACTGCCATATTCAATCGTCCATTCAATTATACTTCCAGGAAAACATCCCATTACATCACTCCTCATTTCATCAGAACATTGATGACTAATGCATGCTGGACCTACACTTCTTACAGCATCACTCAATCGCCAATACTACATCACTGGATGCCAGAGAATTGTTCGTTCCATTACTCGTGGCTACATTACTTGTCGGCGCACTACAGCCAAGCCCAAACCTCAAGTCCTTGGACAGTTACCTTCTGAACACATTACCCCAGATTATATATTTGACCATGTTGGACTTGACTATGCTGGACCCTTCATGATAAAATATGGATCTACCCGCAAACCAACATTTGTCAAAGCATACGTCTGCGTTTTTGTGTCGCTATCCATCAAAGCTGTTCACTTGGAGCTAGCATCTGATCTAACGACCGATGCATTCATTGCTGCCTTACAAAGATTCATTGCTCGCAGAGGCAAACCCTCCCTGATACGGAGCGACCATGGAACGAATTTCGTTGGAGCTGTGGGCGAATTGAAAGAATTTGTTGTCTTCTTTCAAAACCAGAAAGCACAAGGTCATAATTATATCAGAATTCTGCACTGCACAGAATATCAATTGGAAATTTATCCCTGAGCATACTCCACACTTTGGTGGATTGAGTGGGAAGCAGCAGTTAAAGGTATAAAATCTCATCTGAAACAAGTTATCGGGGAAACTAAACTCACTTTTGAAGAATTTATGACCATTCTTACTCAAGTTGAGGGATGTCTAAATAGTCGACCTCTAGTGCCGATCTCGTATGATGAAGACACTATTGAGCCCTTAACTCCTGGTCACTTCCTGATTGGAAGGCCACTCGAGGCACTACCTGATCCTTCCGCCTCTTACCAATCAGTTTCTCTCCTGCAACGCTGGCATCTATGTCAAAATCTTACACGCCACTTCTGGAAGAGATGATCGGCTGAGTACATTGGGATCATACGCAAGTATGTAAAATGGCACCATCCATTCTGCAATATGAAGGTCAGAGACGTTGTGATCCTACAAGAAGACAATCTTGTTCCTACCAAGTGTCCTATTGGGCGAATTGTCAATACTCACCCAGGCAAGGATGGATTTGTGCGAATTGTCACAATCAAGACAAGCAAGGGAATCTACAAGCGTCCCGTAACAAAGATAGCACTATTGATCCCTGATGAGAACTGAACACACATATATTAGCATTGAACATTTGCATTTCGATTTTTTTTTGTACGTATAATAGAACATGAGAGTAATCAGTTGAGTATGGCGTGCATGAGCAAGCTGAGTATATAACGCGCAAATCCACTTGCATCCGAGACGGAACTCTATCAACAGGTATGTTGATGTACATAGCATGTCTGTGTCCCAATCTTGTCTCTGTTCATTTTTATGCAATCCCTATATTACACTTCAAATTTCCTAAATTTTTTATTTACTTGTACATTCTAGCGATTGTTATATTGAAGTATTACTGACATAGTCCTCAAGGGATTTTGTTTGCTGTTCTCAAGCATCGATCAAGACTCTTTCAGCTACACCAGAGTCTTATTCCACACTCCAGGATTAATTACACTAGAGTTTGCTCTGAGACTAAAGCAACATGCACTTTGCCTATTAGTCACTAGCATTGAAACTTCACCTATTAGTCAAAAAATGATGCTAGCATATTTTGTCAGCCCCTACCTGCTATATAGGCCATACCGAAACACGTCACCACTACGAGCTTGATGACATATGGTGACGCCTGCAGCACATATCACGTGTGAAAATGGACCGGCCTCCATCTCCCACCCCCCCCCCACATTTAATTTATTTGCGCAGCACACGCGGAGGAGGTAGAAGGCCTGGGAATGAGGCCGAGGCTATCTTATGAGCAAACCTCCCACACACTGCAACTGCATGGTATATAGAGACGCACATGCTGTAAAATATGCTGTAGACACATCGTGGTATATGGAATACTCTATAAAATTGCACAGTTGACATAACGTGAGTTGGAGAGGTAATAATCAACAGAGTCATTTCTCAGCCCATCACATGAGGGTTATTACCCCCCCCCCCCCCCCCCCCCAGTACTTCCTGGTCCTCCCACTAATCTTCAAGTAACCGGACAGACTACCACAACTCTGTCCATCTCATGGACTAACCCTACCTTCAATGGATTTAGTGATATTGCCTCATTTAGAGTACTGGCCACTGGGAGAGGAAACACCTTCCCATATACTTTCAATGGAGATGAAAACACTACTACCTTCACACTTACTGAGATACTACCATTCACCAACTATACTGTGAGGCTGTTTGTCAGGAATGCAGTGGGTCTGGAGGGACAGCCTGCTGAGACCATGGGAATGACAGACTCCCTGCGTAAGTCATAAGCCCGTCCCCCTTCCCTCTCTCGATCTCTTCCTTCATCCCCAGACTCACTAGCTGTCTCTAGTATTGTTGTGCTGCTAGACAATTCCATGTTGACAAATACCAAATATCCTTTTTACGCAGTGTGCTTTGCCCACAATTTATCTATTGCTTGATGATAGGTGAACCACATCCCCCAATCTCTTGCTACAGGCCTTCCAGCAGTTGAGGGTCTCACTGCTATGAACATCAGTTCAACAGAAATCTCTGTGTCATGGCAGGTAAAGTATAGCGTGATATTAGTTCAAAAGTACGTGTACATCCCATTACACATATTCACAGCAGCAAAATATAAACTGCTGGTTGGATTCCACTACACACACACCACAGGAGCCATCATTCAACATGGACACCACTGCTCCAGTTGATAACTATCAACTAACCTTCACAACTGATGGAGACACAGGAGATAAGACTCTGAACTCTACCACCACTACATTCTTATTGACTGATCTGAAGATGGGTACTGTGTACACCATTACTGTTGTGGCTATTAATACTGCTGGACCTGGAGTCTCTGGTCAAGTGGTACAGGCAACAAATATTGACCGTAAGTTAGTAGGGAAGGATTGTACTTGGTGGGCTACACTGTGTCTCTGTTCCATTCCACACAGCTCCCAGTATGCCAGGTGACTTCACTGGTATCAGTCCTAACCCTTTCACCATCATTGCCTCCTGGATAGAGCCTCAGACAGATGGAGGTAAGGGCTGTACTCATACCTCCTTCCCCATCCCCCTAACCTCTTCCTCCCACCCTAATCCTAACACCCTCCCTCTCACTCCTCTCCACAGGTTGTCCTTTAAATGGATACCATATCTCCATCACTGGTGGGATATCTCCTGTGATGGGAGGACCTCTAGATAAAGATACTTTCAGTTTCCTTTTTGAGGGCCTTGAGCAGAACACCACATACCAGTGAAACACACACACACACACACACACACACACACACACACACACACACACACACACACACACACACACACACACACACACACTACCTCTCCATAGTGGCAGATCTAGATGGGTTCCAAGGGTTCCATTGAACCCCCCTTTTGCTTTGCTCATAGTGCGAATGCATTTTGCCGGACGCTTGGCTGAGCGTTTATACCGCGACCATTTGCTCCCCACTCACCTAGTTAGTTATGCTTAATTAAGAGTTGGACTAAGAAAAAAATGGGTGTGGTTTCTGCATGCGCTAGAACCCCCCTTTTCAAATTCCTGGATCTGCCCCTGGTCCATACCTGCTATCTACATTGTATGTCCATACAGTATATACTACTCAGTCCCTCATTCCTGTTTGGCCGTTACTTGTACCTATATAGCACTGCATGGAGAGGTGGACTAGAAGGGAGGACACCTCAATAGACAGGACATCTTTTACTGTCCCTGAAATCAAGACACTTCCATCTATTTCCCAAGCCCCAAACTAGAGAGGTTCCAATGTAATGAAGTGTCTGTTGTGTCTCAGGTTGTCCATAACAGCATTCAACATTGATGACATGGATGATGACAGGGAGCGTGAGAGTGCTCCAGCCATGGTGGAGGTGACTACCCTTCCTGTTGGACCACCACAGGTCCCAGCCACACCTACTGTCTCTGGTATCACTAACACCTCTGCCACTGTCTCCTGGACCAACCCTGGTAATGATGTGCTCTGTGCTATCCTAAATGATCGGTCATTTTGTAGTACATGATTTCAATAGTGCCCCAACTTACACAAAAACACATAGACACCCTGCTCTGACCTAAACAAGTTTGACACTGTATGCAAGGGATCTATGGAATTCAGAAACCCTTGGGCCATCTGTAGTAGTGGTCACTGAAGAATTGTTGGTGGTGAAACCTCTGTCTCCCTCCTTTCCTCCCTCCCTTCTCCACTTCCTTCCACTCCCTCTACCCATCCCTCTCTCCCTCTCCCCTTCGCTCTCTGTCTCCTCCCTCTCTATTAGGTGGTTTTCCAACTATGTACAGACTTGAAGTAAAGAGAGGTGTTGAAGATTGGGAAGATGATAATGTGATGATGTTCAACCTTGGAAATGTAACAAATCAAACTCTGTCTGGAGACTCAGAACTGGAGCCTCTAACAAGCTATGATGTCAGAGTACTGTCAGTGAACTTCAATGGACCATCTGATTTCAGTACTCCTGCCATGTTCAGTACATTTGGTGAGTGTCTTCTGTGTCAGTGACAGAGGACACATGACTGTGTACTGCATATTGAGATGAGTGTACCTCCCTCTCTCCCCCTCCCCCTCCCCCTTTCCTCTCTCCATCCCTCCCTCCCTCTCCCAGGTAAGGTGGAGGTAGAAGGTCCACCCCAGAATATGACAGTGGAGTCAGGGACTACAGTCCGTCTCACTTGTACTCAGGAGTCAAAAGAGACCACTGATATTACCTATACCTGGAGTAGGGAGGGAGGCAGCCCTCTACCTGATGGAGCACAAGTTAACAATGGTGTGTGTGTGTGTGTGTGTGTGTGTGTGTGTGTGTGTGTGTGTGTGTGTGTGTGTGTGTGTGTGTGTGTGTGTGTGTGTGTGTGTGCGTGCGCGCGTGCGTGCGTGCGTGCGTGTGCGTGTGTGCGTGCGTGCGTGTGCGTGTGTGCGTGTGCGTGTGTGCGTGCGTGCGTGTGCGTGCGTGTGTGCGTGTGTGCGTGTGTGAGGCTATCATCCACGCCACAAATAACCTAATATCATCTTTCTGCAACGACGACCATTGGACCCTTCTACTAGACTTCACCAACGCTTTCAACTCCATCAGTCGCCAAGCCATGTTTATGGAGTTTCGCCACCACCTCCCGGGTCTCTCTGCCTGGATGGAATCCTGCTACTCCAGCCAGCCACTCCTCATTTTTGGCCAAGAAACCATCCTAAGCTGTTGTGGAGTCCAGCAAGGAGACCCCTTGGGTCCATTGGGGTTTGCTCTAACTCTTCACCCCATTGTCCAGCGCATCAGGGACGAAGTATCAGGCCTGTATTTGAACGCCTGGTATCTGGATGATGGCACCCTTGTGGGCTCCCCTAGAGACCTCTCTGCTGCCCTCAATATGGTCGAGTCAGAGGGACACTCTATTGGTCTACATCTGAATAGGAGCAAGTCTCTTCTCTACATCCCTAGCACATCAGATCCCTCCCTGTCCCCCCTACCTCCTGAGATTCCTGTCGCCCGTGAGGGTTTCTGTCTCCTGGGCTGCCCTATAGGCCCACCAGCTTTCTGTGATGAGGTACTACAGGGGAGAGTGAGGAAGATTAGAGAATCTTTAGAAAGATTACATGACATGCAGGACTCCCATCTGGAGACCACACTTCTCCGCTCGTGTCTTGCTCTACCAAAGTTTGCATACGCTCTGAGGACATGTCCTCCCTCTTTCATTTGTCAAGCTACGTACAAATTCGACTCTGCCATTAGGGAGACCTTAGAATCAATATTGGGAGGTCCACTCTCTGAATGGTCGTGGTGTAAAGCATCTCTACCAAGCAGCCGTGGCGGGATCAACCTCCGAAGCGCTACTCTCCATGCTCCTTCTGCATTTCTGGCATCTGAGGTTCGTGCTAAACAGCTAGTTGAGAAAATGGTACATCAACCTCTACACCACTCTTGTCATCTGGACTCAACTGTATCTGCTCTGTCCGTCGCTGCTTCTCGTCCTGACTGGCAGTGCTTAGATGATATTGATGTTCCGCTAAAGCAGAATTCATTATCCATTGCCATTGATGAAGCCGTTTATCAACACCTGCTCTCAACTGCTCCCACTTCCCGGGAGCGTGCGCTTGTCCTGTCCTCTGCTCTACCTCACGCTGGCGATTGGCTCAACGGCATCCCATCCCCAGCACTTGGTCTTCATCTTCAAGATCAGGAATTCCGCTGTTGCCTACGCTACTGGCTAGGGGTACCTCTGCACAGCTCTCCATATCAATGTCCTGAATGTCATCTCGTGGCCGACCCTTTTGGTGATCACCAGGTGGGGTGTGGAGGTAATGGTGATCGGATCACCCGTCACAACGCGGTTCGGGATGTCATTTTTAGTGCTGCTCAATCTGCCGCTTTGGCTCCGTCGAAGGAGATGCCTAACCTGATTCCTGATTCTTCCTCAAGGCCTGCCGATGTTTTTCTTCCTATTTGGAGTCGTGGCAGACCTCTGGCAATTGATGTTCAGGTAATATCTCCGCTCCAGCAACAGATTGTGGGCAGTGCTGCCTTAGCTCCAGGCCATGCCCTACAAGTTGGTGTCCAGAGAAAGTTGACCTCCCACCTTTCAGCGTGCCGTGCTATCGGAGTCGAATTTCTCCCATTTGTGGCTGAGACACTGGGTGGTCTGGCTGAAGACGCAATCTCGGTCCTTCGTTCATTGGGGAAAGCACTAACACAGAGAGTGGGCTACCAGGATGACTCCTCAGTCTGCACCAGGCAGCTGTTCCATCGGACTGCTATAGCCCTCTGGAGGGGAAACGCATCCCTATGGCTCCACCGTTTGCCTCCCCTCCATCCTTCCATTGATGGTTTTGTTTAGGTTGTTTTTAATGTTCATTTTATCCGTTCACCGGTGGTGGATGGGGTCATTTGACTGTTCATGTGTTTTTGTTTTTGTTTTTGTTTTGCTGTAATGTGTTTCATGTCTGGCACGGATATTGCCCATCCCTTGGCTGTGAGGTCTTGGAACCATATTCTCTACACTGTAACGGAGGCGATGTCCTGGGATTCGTATATTGACAATCTTAAAAAAAAAAAAAAAAAAAAAAGTGTGTGCGTGCGCGTGCGTGCGTGCGTGCGTGTGTGTCTGTCCAGAGGTGTGAGTACAGCCCTTACCTCCATCTATCTGTAAGGCCATAACTCCATTGCAACACCTCCCCCTCCTTCCCTCCTTCCTCCATTCTCCACAGGTGTCTTGGAGATTGTGGCAGCAGACGAGGGAGATAGTGGTGTGTACATATGTACTGCTAATGGAGTGTCTGCTACCTTCACACTCAGTATTGAAGACCCACCACCTGATGGTACATACATATCACTCCCATGCACTAAGTCACACTTTATTGAAGAATGTAGAGAATTACGAGCTACAGATCATAGACTGCATGGCAGCTCCTTTTGTGTGCATACCATGTTGTCCCTTTTGTGAACAAGCATATTATCCAGCATTGCTGAGCAGGTGAACCCAACCTACTTATGTAATAGTGCAGTTAATTGATCAGCAGTCATTGTCATTAGACTAGCTCACCTCTAAAGCTCTAGAAGAAGTATAGAGTGAATCACTTCTGTAGGTTTCAAGCAGTAGCGATACAAAGTACACATCAGCCTTTCCTCCAGACCTTCACATGACATGTTGATGCACCACACTGACTTTCATTAATGTAGGTACCAGTAGAGCAGGGGCAGCAGTAATACATGTAGCAGGTGCAATATGTGGAGTGTTACTACTGTGTGTGGTGGTGGGTGTGGTAGTGGGTGTGGTAGTGGGTGTGGTGGTTTGGAGACGTGTGAAAGGTGTGTGTGTGTGTGTGTGTGTGTGTGTGTGTGTGTGTGTGTGTGTGTGTGTGTGTGTGTGTGTGTGTGTGTGTGTGTGTGTGTGTGTGTGTGTGTGTGTGTGTGTGTGTGTGTGTGTGTGTGTGTGTGTGTGTGTGTGTGTGTGCACGTGTGTGTGTTAATTACTTTTTGCATAATATAGGCAGTCACTTCAATTCAATGGATAATGAACTGAATCAAATTGTGTGAGTTATCTCTGTCTGTGAATCAGACTGTCTGTCTGTCTGTCTGTCTGTTATCTTCATCTCTACACACATCACACTCATAGTCACAGTCCTGAAGATGTCATCTATGACACACCAATTGATACAGTGGCAACCAGTGGCCCCAACACCAGTACAAATGTGGCATATGGAGCTAATAAAGAAGTCCTCACCACTCCCAACCCAGCATATAATGTAGTACAGAGGTATGGGGTATGGGGTATGGGGTGACTGATATGATTGTAGGGTTTCATCTAGGAAAATTCTTTGAGGTGAAGTGACATGCCCCAAAAATTAGGGGCAAGGCCTACAGTGCTAATCCAATTACTGCAGTAAACATGTGCAGAGGGTTACTAGGTATACACTCAGTGTAGAATAGCGCCTCGCTCAGTAATGGTTAGGCAGAAATGTAGATATAGAATAGCCTCGTCCCCAGGCTCTCCACTGCGAGCGTACAGCGAACGACCTTTGAACCCGTAGTAAAATAAGACAGGGGAGAGCCTGGTACGCGAAATCACGTGCACCGCTCTAGGGTAGAAAGGGGGTAGAAAGACTTGGCAATTAACAGCGTGGGCGGTATTTCCTGTGCACAGCAAAGTGAACGTACAGGCAACAGTACAAGGCAGTAGGGCTTATTGCGTGCCAACTGGAATGAAAGTAAGGCGCCTCTCATCATGCTGCAAGCTCTTCACCCGTAGACTTCACGGGCTTTAGAGCACGTAGTGGACTAGCGTTACACGTACGTGTGCACGCTTGATGTCGAACTATAGCCTAGCCAATGCATGAAGAGAGCGATATACATCCCAATAAGACGGCAAATCGGCTATACACGTACAGGTAAACAGTACAGGGAAGCTCTGGCAGCCAAGTAGCTATGTAAGGAAATTGCGTAATTTGGGATCACGCGATTTCGCGTACCAGGCTCTCCCCCTTCTTAAAGTTTTGTTC
The DNA here is from genome assembly GCA_963970385.1 of Theonella swinhoei. Classification (NCBI taxonomy): domain Eukaryota; kingdom Metazoa; phylum Porifera; class Demospongiae; order Tetractinellida; family Theonellidae; genus Theonella; species Theonella swinhoei. The sequence goes on from OZ019950.1 coordinate 6,574,272, forward strand.
AGGTGCAAAGGTCATTTGTGCGCGAGGGGAGAGCCTGGGGACGAGGCTAGATATAGAAGAGAATGAGGTCAATAATGATGCTAATGTCTCTGGCCCTTCTGTTGCATGCAGGGGGGGGGAGCCTGGGTACGAGGCTATATTAGTACAGCAATAGACTAATACCGTAAAACTTGGCTGCACTTCGAGGCCACCTCTTTCCCTTTGCGTCCTATTTCTTATCCTTGCCAACTGCTGGCGGGGGAGTTCATCTAGGTAGCTCGTATACAGGCGTGCACGACTGTCGGAGTGACGTCGCTCCGAGTCCAGCATTGCCGACATCGTCTGGAGCAATGTTGCTCCAGCATTGCTGACATGTCCCTCAGGGATTCCCGACAAGTCGCGGTGACGCTCATGCGACCTTTGCAGCGACGTCACTCAGGGCTCATGTCCCGAGCTACTTGAAGAGCTTCACCCTGCACCCCTCCCCCCCTCCCCCTTCCCCCAGTAGATGATATCTATTTCTGTGCTGTGTTTATCTATGAGTAAATTGATGGTCAATGGTAAATTATCTCTCCACCTCCTCCTGCCCAGTCCTGGAGATGTCATATATGAGACACCAAGTGATGTGGTAGGGAACAACAGTCCAGACACTGGTCAGGACATGTCATATGAAGTGGTACAGAATGTACCTCCCTATGAAGTGGTACAGAATGTTTCTCCCTATGAAGTGGTACAGAATGTTTCTCCCCATGATGTACAAAGGTGACTACTTGGCAAGCGGAGCAAGCCCACCTAGTCGTGTCAACGGATTTTTTATATATATTTGTGACAGACACTGTTCATAATACTGTAATGTTATGTGCATATATAATTTTACGTGTACTGACAAATTGGCCCGTTGTGAGGTGGACTCACTCCTTGCACCAAAAATGCACTGTATAGTTATTAAATTGGACACCATTCTCTAGCTGTAGCTCTCTATATTAATTAGGCATACCAACATACATCTGCATGCTATACACCTTGTCTCTGTGCAGTAGTGGAGCAGGCCATGAGGTCACAGACACCTCCAGTGATGGGATGGCTGAAGGACCTCCAACATCATGGCATGTGGTCACCAAGGGTGTCCTCACCATAGTCAACCCCAGTGAAGGGACTGGACAGGACAGGCCTTCCCTACAGCCTGCCTAGTCAATTAATATCTCTAACAGCAAATTAATTCCTGTTCAGTTGTCACTATTATACTAATTTCTAGACAGATACTTTGTGCGCACACGCATGATATATAGACGAAAAGGGGGTGGGGCTCACTTGCACTAAGGACATTTATTTAGGACGTTGGAAACTTGTTAACATCTTTGGTTCTCAATAACATGCAAGCTCTTCACTGGATATCGCATCTGCTTCTAATTTCTGTGCTGGGATGGTCGCTTTTGTTTTGCGGTGGTGAGTTGTACGTACGTCTACATAGTCATGTACGTAGTACAAGTATATTGTAGTACAACGAATGGGTATACATGTTACATGTACACTCATTAGTAGATATTGTAAATCTCACTAGCCAACATAAACATTCTGTGAGCTGCTGAACCAGAGCCTATATACATGTGCTCTTGTGTTTTTCTAGTTCACTCCCAGGACCTTGGACCAGAGGACTGTACAGCTAACGTGTCACTTTTAACGGGAACTGGTACAATTGTAATACCACCTGGGACAGTGTGTGTAGAGTGTATAATAAATGGAGAAGTAGTTGATGATGCTCAGTTCCAGATACAAGGCTCTAACATTGATCCATCCAAGGGGAGGACAGTGGATGGTGTACTGGTAGTGTTTCAAACAGAGAATGTGTTTGCTCCTAATGTCAGCCCTACTCTGCGATGCTCCAGTTCATCAGGATCTACTCAGGCACTAGTTATCTTCCTAAGTAAGTCCTACAAGAGTTTATTTTGTGCTCATCTCAATTGCATCTGTCAAAAGTGATATTGCATACATCATTGAATACCTTACATTCATTGATACAAGTAAATAAAAAATTTAGGAAATTCGGAAGGAAATATAGGGATTGCATAAAAAGGAACGGAGACAAGATTGGGACACAGACATGTTATGATATATCAACGTAACATTATGGGTACGTCGATATATCATAACATGTCTGTGTCCCAATCTTGTCTCCGTTCCTTTTTATGCAATCCCTATATTTCCTTCCAAATTTCCTAAATTTTTTATTTACTTGTCTCCCATCATTTTTTTCCTGGACCTTGGTACATGCATTTTGCTATTTTTGCAGCTTGCTTGGTAGCTAACATATTAGCTAATAGAGCTTGTAGCCTGAGGCTATCCAACATTTTTATTGCAACATCAATTTTTGTGTATTATATTGTACCAAATTTTACTTTTAGTGGAACTTTTGTTAATGATATATTGCAAAGCAGTGCCTGGGGCTACTATTTACAAGATTACAAGATTTTATCTCAATATTGATCATTGGAGTATTAAGCTTTACCATCACACCAATTTTGGTAGAGCTTCTGTTAGTGAGATACAGTAATGCTAGCCTGAGGCTATGTTTTACAAGATTTACATGGTTTACAGAGATTTTATCACAATGTTGATCTTTGGGGTATTAAGCTTTACCACCACACCAATTTTCACATTTAAGGGAGCTATTGTTAGTGAGATACAGAAATGCTTGCCTGAGGCTATTTGTTGTTGTATTACAAGATTTACATTGTTTACAGAGATCTTATCACAATGTTGATCATTGGTGTGTTACACTTTATCATCACACCAATTTCCACATTTTGTGAAGCTTTTGTTAGTGAGATATGGTAATGCTAGCCTGAGGCTATTTTTTACAAGATTTACATGGTTTACAGAGATTTTATCACAACGTTGATCTTTGGGGTATTAAGCTCTACCATCACACCAATTTCCACATTTACTGGAGCTTTTGTTAGTGAGATACAGTAATGCTTGCCTGAGGCTATTTGTTGTTGTATTACAAGATTTACATTGTTTACAGAGATTTTATCACAACGTTGATCATTGGGGTATTGAACTATACTATCATAAAAAATTTCATATTTAGCAGACCTTTCATTAGGCAGATATAGGACTGTGTGGCCTCCATTAATAATACATGGCTTGAGGCTATTTTTGTTTATTTTACAAGAAGTACATTGTTTACAAAATTTTTAACATGACGATGCACTACCCCCAGTGGAACTACATAACTTCACCAAGTTTCATGTTTAGATGTGTTACCGTTAGTGAGTTACGCTTCTTCAAGCGGAAGAAGAAGAAGAAGAAGAAGAAGAAGAAAAAAAGATGAAGAATTTACAAAATAGACTTTTGTTAATTTAACACCTTTCTCATGCATCAAATTATACCATTTTATAATCACAGTTAGTTTCTGGGTATAGTTACACATTCATGTTAACAGAGGTCCCGTAGGTAGCAAACTGAAAGTGAAAGTGATGAAAAACCTTATATATGGTTTTTCAATGGGAATAGACCATAGCAATCCCTATATACACAGTACTACCGTACTGTGTGATGACTCATATATAGTCTAAACAACAACTCATAATCAACTTCACTACCACAATGAATTGATTTAGCAGTGTTGACATTAGCACTTGTTCCTCTGCAGCCTTTCAACCTCCCATTATCACTGGAGAGACTACTGTCATTGAAGGAGGTGATCTGGACTTGGATTGTAACTCAACACAACTTACCAGTTACCAATGGCTCGATCCTCAAGGAATGATAGTCACTAATAGCAGAGACCTTGAGATAGACGACATCCAACGTGATGCAGCAGGAGTATACACATGTGTAGCCACATCCACTATTGATGGTGAAACCATGATTCAGAACAGTACTGCAAATGTCATTATAAAATGTGAGTGTGTGTATGTGTGCATGTACGTGTGTGATAGTGTAACATCTTGCCAAACACTCTCTCTCTTCTCTTCTCCATCTAAATCCTCTCCTCACCTCTCCCCTTGTTTCCTCCCCTTCCATCCTTCCCCCTCTCTCCCCCTCTCCCTCCAGTTGCTCCTGTTGTGACTGCAGACAGTGAGGATTTAGTCCTTGTTCCCCTCGGCAGTGAGCTCCAGATCTCCTGCTCCTTGGAGGGAATTCCCCCACCAGGCACAGTCACATGGAGACACAATGGCAGTGTACTCCTCACCTCTGACCCACTCATCTCAATAGAGAATAGTACTACCTCCACCTCCTTGACCAGGATGGATATATCAGAGGATGGAGGTGGACTGTATGAATGTGAGGCCAGTAATGAGGTGGGGTCTAATGGTACGAACACAACTGTCAGAGTTCAATGTAAGTAGTGCAGAACTGCCAAGGAATGATGAATGCTAGGAGTGAGACCATGACGTCATTGATAGGGGTGGGGAATATGGTATCTATAATGACATGGCTATCAGTGGCGTAGGAAGATGATTTACTATAGGGGGCGCCAACCTGAATTTTGAATGCGCGCGCATGCGCTCGCGGACATAAATTTGTTTAGGTTGTTTTTAATGTTCATTTTATCCGTTCACCGGTGGTGGATGGGGTCATTTGACTGTTTATGTGTTTTTGTTTTTGTTTTTGTTTTGCTGTAATGTGTTTCATGTCTGGTTCTGCTTTGTCTCGCTTGCTTGTCCCATGTATGCCTTTATTTTTATTTAAAAAAAAAAAAAAAAAAAAAAAAAAAAAAAAAACAAAAACAAATTTACGCACGCGATCGCGCGAATACGTACCTGTCATCTGAACGCTCCTGGCCGACCCAGAGTCTTGCGTTTACACCTAGCTAAGCATGTAATCGAACAGAAGATGAAGGGGTCGCTAGCTATCTAGCAGAAAATAAAGGGGGGCGCCAGCCCCCGGAGCCCCGTGGTTCCTACGCCACTGGCTATTAATAATGCCACCGAAATTGGGATCCAGCTAGCTCGGCCTCGTAGGAAGTCTCACGCCCTCAGCATTGTAGGAAGTCTCGTGCGAAGAATAACCTTTCAACGTAGTCGAAGGGCTGCGCCTCCCCCTCTATATCAGTATTGGTGTCATAATATAGTTCGCACGTGAATGGCAAATGCATGAGATGTCTCCATTATGGTGAGTAAAGCGTGTAGAGCGTGAGATGGCACTGAAATGCATGAGAATCATGCGCAATGTGTGAGACTTTAGGTCTGCTATTAGTGTGTGTTTGTGTGTGTGTGTGTGTGTGTGTGTGTGTGTGTGTGTGTGTGTGTGTGTGTGTGTGTGTGTGTGTGTGTGTGTGTGTGTGTGTGTGTGTGTGTGTGTGTGTGTGTGTGTGTGTGTGTGTGTGTGTGCAGGGTTTAATCCAAGGGGGGGCGCCCCCCCAAGGATTTCAGTTGCCCCCCCAAGCATATGACACCATCAACAATCCCTCTCCTGCCCTGCCAAATGTGCCCCCCCCAAGTTTCTACAATTATTAATTTTGCCCCCTCAAGGACGCATGTCTAGATTAAACCCTGGTGTGTGTCCATTATTTGTTGCATAACAGCAAAGTAAAGCAGAGGACGTGTGCACATACTAGTACATTATAAAACAGTCAGCAAAGAAGCTATTCACCTCTACTTCTTCCCTTCCCTCCTCCTCTCCCCAGTACCTCCTGGTCCTCCCACTAATCTTCAAGTAACAGGACAGACTACCACAACTCTGTCCATCTCATGGACTAACCCTACCTTCAATGGATTTAGTGATATTGCCTCATTTAGAGTACAGGTCACTGAGAGAGGAAGCACCTTCCCATATACTTTCAATGGAGATGAAGACACTACTACCTTCACACTTACTGGGCTACTACCATTCACCAACTATACTGTAAGACTGTTTGTCAGGAATGCAGTGGGTCTGTAAGGACAGCCTGCTAAGACCGCGGGAATGACAGACTCCATGCGTAAGCCCTCTCTCTCTCCCTCTCCCTCTTTCTCTCTCTCCCTCCCCTCCATCTTCAGAGTAACTAGCTCTTAATGATTGATGTCCCACCTCTCTCCCTTCTCCCTTGCTACAGGTCTCCCAGTAGTTCAGGAGCTCTCTGCTATTAACATTAGTTCAACAGATATCTCAGTGTCATGGCAGGTGAAGTGTACTGTATGTCAACTGTAAACAATGAATGCACTAAAGTGCAGAACCCTCGGCGTCTGCACGTGCGCGAATCCTTGAAAGCGCACGCGCTAGATCTCTACTAGAAAGGCACGTGCGATTGAAACTCAGGTTGGCTCTGTACACACCGCTATAGCTTTGACCGGAGCAGTACCCATGCTTGTACTCCCTCATGCAGTAACCGCTGGTGCTTCGCTGTACATCAAACAGGAATACCTGGTCGCGGGTAAGCCAGAGTAGGCTAGATCTAATTAGCAATTGGCTCTTTCGCTTGCGTTTCACGCCGTAACTCTTGAACGGAGCGGTTTCAAAGAAAACCCCACAAATATTTTGACCTCCGTTGCCCGCTGGGTACATGACAGTATTTTCAGGATGAACAGACGCTCCAGAAGTGAGATGTGACTTAGACAGACAGAGACACACACACACACACACACACACACACACACACACACACACACACACACACACACACGGACGACTACCGTAACCCTCGCTGCGCATGCGCGCCGAGAGTTAATTATGTACATGTAGTGAAGATAACACATAATATCCCATTACTGAAGGACTCCATCTCAGTTGTACCACTCTCTGTGTAGTAGTGAAAGAAGGTATTTAGGAAAACTGGTGTATGTGCATGTATTGGAAATAGATGTCAGTTTCATGGAGTAAAAAATTTAGGAAATTTCAACATTGATGTACATAGCATTTCTGTGTCCCAATCTGTCTCTGTTCATTTTTATGCAATCCCTATATTACACTTCAATTTTTTTATTTACTTGTCTCTTGTCTATTGTAAGCAATAATTCTCCCTAGCATGTGCTCTCCATACCCATAAATATCTGGCCATAGATAATATATAGTCTCGTACCCAGACCCTCTCTAAAAGCGGGAGAGGGTCTGGTAACATTCCTATAGTAGACTTGTGCAGCGTTTGCCGCATTTTTTCCGGCAACTAAGTGGCTGATAGACCACAGTTTACTCTGTCCAATACAGTACACCTGTGCTTGACTCAGCTTAATTAAGTGTTTGTTATTTTACACCCACTTGAGAAGCCATAGACGCTGCACAAGTCTACTATAGGAATGTTACCAGACCCTCTCCCGCTTTTAGAGAGGGTCTGGGTACGAGACTAGATAATATAGACACGTAACCATGGTTACGTGTCTCTATTATCTATGATCTGGCCAAGTATTGAGCTACTGTAAAAATGTGTGATTAGTACTGAAGGCGTGGCTTGGTTGCAAGCTTTGGTAACTACAGAACTATAAGCAGAACTATAAGCAAACCTGCTAGCAACGTACTATCAGTTACCAGCGCTTTGGCTTGGTGGTATATAGTATTGTGGTAGAATAGCGTGCCGCCGGTTTCTCCAGCAGACGGTATATAAGCTTACCGAGGTACATGCGTAGAGGCACACTGTACGCGTGTGCACTGCTCTGACGGTGAGAGTACCACAAGAATCGTCAACACATCTCTGTTTTGCACTAAAGTGCTAGTTGCTATACAAATCGTCAACACGTTCTGTATCAGCCTAGTTGTTACGCGCTAGTTGCTAAGCTTTTGCGCATGCGCGGCAGGTGTAAATGACGTCATTAACGAGTCTTTTCTCATTACGAAATCGTATGACGCAGCTAACTATATTACGTAAAACGTATGTACCATTCAAAATGAAATTACGTAATCGCTATATACATGTACATGTATTGCATTGTGAAGAGTGTTAACATCAGTATTACAAGAATACAACGGTTAATAACATATGCATTTGTTATGTTGCTATTAGCGATGATATCTCTACACATGTGAACTTTCAGGTTGATGGTTACCATGGTTGCTGAGTTTTGCTCATTAGTTATCCTCATTCATAATACATTGCTGGGAGAGATAACGATCAGTAGTACATGAACTACAAGGGTTAACGAAAAAATTATAGCTCTATTCCCCAGTACGTATTGATACATTTCCACATGCAAAGATTCATTTTATGGTTATTGAGTTACGCTTCTTCAAGAAGAAGAAGAAAAAAAAGAAGAAGAAGATGAAGAACATGGCAAAAATGTGAAAAGCACTTTTTGAGATATTACGCATATCTTACATCACAGATCAACCATTTTTTGTTTCATGGTTATTTTTCACACATTCTTCACCTTGATAGCAGTGAAATCAACTTCAAATTGAAAGTGAAAATGAACAAAATGCTTATATATGGTTTTCAATGGGGATAGACCATAGCAATCCCTATATACACAGTACTACCATACTGTGTGATTAACTCTATCTTCACTATACAATGCCGTAGTATTAATTTTAACCTCGCTGGTGAAGGTTGAGGTGTGCATATGTTTGGGTGTGAGTGTGAGGGAGATGCCCTAGTTGTGCAGCTGGAACATTGTATGTGCTGTGGCAAACACCAAATATTGATATTTTGTCGTCATGGATATGGACATGATTGTTTATTTTCCAGCTGCACAACTAGCTGGGTGTGTGTACCCCCACTCCCCCTCAGAGCTGAGCAGCTGTCAATTAGCTGGTGCATGTCAACTCTATAGTAGCCACATGAGTTTGAGGGGCTGAAATGGAGGGCATACACCATCAGTTACCTCATATCTCAGACACTGTATGTAATGCTACACTGTACTGTTAACAGGGCCGGAGCAGCTCCACAAAGGGTGGTAGGGCAACTGCAGTGCGGGCTAAAGGACGCGCATGCGTGTTTACCACACCCAAAGGGCGGTGGCGGAGTATGAAGCGAAATCAGACAACTCGGGACTAAATGGTGTGCAAGACATTATTGAGATAATATAAGGCATTCACTATACATGTAGATAATAATTAAATCCCTAAAAACATATAGTGGAGTAGCTACAGAATGAGAAAACGAATGGTTGGTTGACAGTTAAATTAGGCAGAGTCAATAATTGCCTCCGCTGTCACCAGATCAACTGGTGGGGTCTGGATGGCATGGCCTCTAGAAGAGTGTGCACCTTGAATACATTGGATGGCGGAGCGGAGCAGGGCAAAAGAAATAGTACACCTCAGCCAGTTTATAGTTAGACTATAGGGTTGATCCCACTTCTCAGAGAGTTTGGAAGCTAGCCTTTTGTAGAAATTGGTGGCCTCCCTGGCAACCCCCCCGCTAGCTGACAGGATGAGTGTGTACCAGTACACTAGCGGGCTTAATTTGAGTGACTGCGAACGCAGCTTGCCTACTTCACTATCTCAGATAAAAATCATAGCACGTCATTTCCTGTATGGACCACCAAAAAAGTGGTAGGGCAAATGCCCTACCTGCCCCACCGTCTCCGCCGGCCATGCTGTAAGGTATGCAGAGGTGTGGGTCGATATGTAAATGTATGTAGTATATTTCTGCATTCCTTAACATAGACAGTTGGGTGTGTGACGTGAGACCTAGTACATGTTGTGTTGTAGTGGTCATGAGTGAGGTAGCACACACACAGTAGGTGCCTGTACAGGTCACTCAGTTATAGTAAGATGTATGATGGACTTCAGGCCTTCCTTCCCAACCACAGGAGCCATCATTCAACATGGACACCACTGCTCCAGTTGATAACTATCAACTAACCTTCACAACTGATGGAGACACAGGAGATAGGACTCTGAACTCTACCACCACTACATTCTTATTGACTGATCTGAAGATGGGAGCTGTGTACACCATTACTGTTGTGGCTATTAATACTGCTGGACCTGGAGTCCCTGGTCAAGTGATACAAGCAACAAACATTGACCGTAAGTTAGTTGGGGATTTGGGGAGGTGAGGAAGGGAGGGAGGTGAGGAGGGAGGGAGGGAGGGAGGGAGGGAGGGAGGTAGAGGGTGTGCCTGTTATGGGTGGTTAGTGAGTAGGGATTGATGGAGGGAGAGATGTACCACGCCTTACAGTGAGCCTCACATTACTTATGCTCACTTCATAGAATAAGCATATTCATAACTAATCTGGACACGGTCACATGACCATCGTGCCCATACAGGATGGCATGTCATGACAGGCCAGATGGATACGGCCACAGTACCCAGTTGACATGCACACACATCACATTCTATTTATAAAGTGATCACGAAGTGGCAGTTCTAGTAGGTCATGTGATGTGTATACAAGTAAATAAAAAATTTAGGAAATTTGAAAGAAAATATAGGGATTGCATAAAAAGGACCGGAGACAAGATTGGGACACAGACATGTTATGAAATATCAATGTAACATTATGGGTATGTCGATATATCATAACATGTCTGTGTCCCAATCTTGTCTCCGGTCCTTTTTATGCAATCCCTATATTTCCTTTCAAATTTCCTAAATTTTTTATTTACTTGTCTCCCGTCATTTTTTTTCTGGACCTAGGTACATGCATTTTGCTATTTTGCAGTTTACTTGGTAGCAAACGTATTAGCTAATAGAGCTTGTAGCCTGAGGCTATCTAACATTTTTATCGCAACATCAATTGTTTGTGTATTATATTGTACCAATTTTACATTTAGTGGAGTTTTGTTAATGAAATATAGCAAAGTAGTGCCTGGGCCTACTATTTACAAGATTACAAGATTTTATCTCAGCATTAATTATTGGGATATTAAGCTTTAACACCACACCATTTCCACATTTTGTGCTACTTTTGTTAGCAAGATATAGCTAACTATTGCCTGAGGCTATTTTGTTGTTATATTACTAGATTTACATTATTTTATCACAATGTTGATCTTTGGGGTATTAAGCTTCACCATCATACCAATTTCCACATTTGATCAATGTTTGTGATAAAATCTCTGTAAACAATATAAATCTTGTAATATAACAACAAAGAGCCTCAGGCAAGCGTTACTGTATTTCACTAACAAAAGCTCCAGTAGCTAAATGTGGAAATTGGTATGATGGTAAAGCGTAATACCCCAAAGATGAACATTGTGATAAAATCTCTGTTAAACATGTAAATCTTGTAAAAAATACCCTCAGGCTAGCATTACCGTATCTTACTAACAGAATCTCTACTAAATGTGGAAATTGGTGTGATGGTAAAGTGTAATACACCAATGATCAACGTTGTGATAAGATCTTTATAAACAATGTAAATCTTGTAAATACAACAACAAATAGCCTCAGGCAAGCATTACTGTATTTCACTAACAAAAGCTCAAGTATTGGTGTATTCATCATGCCAATTTCCACATTTAGTGGAGCTTTTGTTAGTGAGATACAGAAATGCTTGCCTGAGGCTATTTGTTGTTGTATTACAAGATTTACATTGTTTACAAAGATCTTATCACAACGTTGATCATTGGTGTATTACACTTTATCATCACACCAATTTCCACATTTATTAGAGCTTCTGTTAGTAAGATACGGTAATACTTGCCTGAGGCTATTTTTTACAAGATTTACGTGGTTTACAGAGATTTTATCACAGTGTTGATCTTTGGGGTATTACACTTTACCAACATACCAATTTCCACATTTAGTGGAGCTTTCGTTAGTGAGATACAATAATCCTTGCCTGAGGCTATTTGTTGTTACATTACAAGATTTACATTGTTTACAGAGATTTTATCACAACGTTGATCATTGCAGTATTGAACTATACTATCATAAAAAATTTCATATTTAGCAGACCTTTCATTAGTCAGATATAGGACTGTGTGGCCGCCATTAATAATACATGGCCTGAGGCTATTTTTGTTTATTTTACAAGAAGTACATTGTTTACAAAATTTTTAACATGACGATGCACTACCCACAGTGGAACTACATCACTGTACCAAGTTTCATGTTCAGATGTGTTACCGTTAGTGAGTTACGTTTGTTAAAGCGGAAGAAGAAGAAGAAGAAGAAGAAGCAGCAGCGAAAGATGGAGAATTTACAAAATACACTTTTGTTAATTTAACCCCTTTATCATCAATCAAATTATACCATTTTATAATCACAGTTAGTTTCTGGGTATAGTTACACATTCATGTTGACAGAAATCCAGTAGGTAGCAAACTGAAAGTGAAAGTGATGAAAAACCTTATATATGGTTTTCAATGGGGATAGACCATAGCAATCCCTATATACACAGTACTACTGTACTGTGTGATATAGTAATGAATATGAATAGTGTGTGTTAACTGTGCTACATAAGGAGAGGCTGACTGGAGTATGTGTGGTACAGTACAATGGTGTGAATTCCATTGTTACTGTGTGTACATGTTAATGTCATGTCTCTCTTCAGTACACTTACATTGTAATGGGACTCCATTTAATAGGAATATTGTATATAAACATAGAGTGAGGTAACCATCATATGTGGGGCTTCTTGTGGGCAAACTTTCATTGTGGGGAGGAAACCATTGCCTCTGTTACATTCCATATCTCCACTTGCTGTGATGTGTAATGCCTGCTTAGGATAAGCCCCACCCCCTAGGCTATCTCAGTGATCCCTGTCATATGTCTCTGTCTCTGTCTTGACGGAATATGACATGGGCCTGCAGGGTACAATCTGTCTCTGTTCCATTCCACACAGCTCCCAGTATGCCTGGTAACTTCACTGGTAACAGTCGCAACCCTTTCACCATCATTGCCTCCTGGACAGAGCCTCAGACAGATGGAGGTGAGGGCTGTACTCACACCTCCTTCCCATCCCTCTCACCTCTCACCCCCACATCTTCCCACCCTCATCCTCTCACCCTCCCACTCACTCCTCTCTACAGGTCGTCCTCTAAATGGATACCATATCTCCATCACTGGTGGGATATCTCCTGTGATGGGAGGACCTCTAGATAAAGATACTTTCAGTTTCCTTTTTGAGGGCCTTGAGCAGAACACCACATACCAGTGAGACACACACACATACACATACACGCACACACACACACACACACACACACACACACACACACACACACACACACACACACACACACACACACACACACACACACACACACACACACACACACACACACACACACACACACACACACACACACACACACACACACACACACTACATTTTTTGTCCCAGTTCCTTGTGCCTGTATAGCCATCACTTGTACCTATATAGCACTGCATGGAGAGGTGGACTAAAAGGGAGGACACCTCAACAAACAGGATACCTTTTGCTGTCCCTGAAATCAGGACTAGGGCTGCGCCAATTAGGCGAGCATAATTATTGTGAGCATAATTGGCATCTGAGAGCATCAAGCATAATGCCAGCATTTTACATAGAGCATTTTGGGTGTGGTTGCGACATGCGTGTGCAGATCTCTAGGTTCTCGATCGTGAATGGCTTGCTTGGCAGAGAAAAGCGACTGAAAGCAACAGCCACAGTGAGTGTACAACCAGTAACACTAGTCCAACTACTGAATCAGTGGTCATGTCATGGTTCCTGTGGAAACATGCAACAGAGTGAGAATGTGCGCTAATGTGAGCACAATCAGAAAATTGTCAAGCATAATCGATGTATTCTTGAGCATAATCATCACATTTCTTGAGCAGTGCAGCATAGCATAAATTGAGCATAATTGGCGCAGCCCTAATCCTAATCAAGACACTTCCATCTATTTCCCAAGCCCCAGACTAGAGAGATTCCAATGTAATGAAGTGTCTGTTGTGTCTCAGGTTGTCCATAACAGCATTCAACATTGATGACATGGATGGTGGCAGGGAGCGTGAGAGTGCTCCAGCCATGTTGGAGGTGACTACCGATCCTGTTGGACCACCACAGGTGTCCCAGCCACACCTAATGTCACTGGTATCACTAACACCTCTGCCAATGTCTCCTGGACCCACCCTGGTAATGATGTGGTCTATTTCAGATCTCCTTTTGTGTAGATTATATCACAGAAATTGTTTGTGAAACCTCTAACTCCCTTCCCCTCCCCTTCTCTCTCCCTCCCTCCCCTCCTTCCCCTCCCTCCCTCCCTTCTTCCTCTCCTTCTCTCCCTCGAATTCCTCTCTCCCTTCAACCCATCCTTCTAATCTCTCTTCTCTACTAGGTGGTTTTCCAACTATATACAGACTTGAAGTAAAGAGACGTGTTGAAGATTGGGAAGATGACAATTTGATGATGTTCAACGTTACTGAGAATGTAACAACACAACGTGGGGAATTAAGATTTCAAGTTGTGTCAAATCTGGAGCCTCTGACAAGCTATGATGTCAGAGTACAGTCTGTGAACTTCAATGGACCATCTGATTTCAGTACTCCTGCCATGTTTGATACATTTGGTGAGTGCCTTCTGTGTCAGTGAGAGAGGACAAGACAGTGTAGTGCATATTGAGATGAGTGTACCTCCCTCCCTCCCTCCCTCCCTCCCCCCCTTCCCCCTCCCTCCCTCTCCCAGGTAAGGTGGAGGTAGAAGGTCCACTCCCAAATATGACAGTGGAGTCAGGGACTACAGTCCGTCTCACTTGTACTCAGGAGTCAAAAGAGACCACTGATATTACCTATACCTGGAGTAGGGAGGGAGGCATCCCTCTACCTGATGGAGTACAAGTTAACAATGGTGTGTGTGTGTGTGTGTGTGTGTGTGTGTGTGTGTGTGTGTGTGTGTGTGTGTGTGTGTGTGTGTGTGTGTGTGTGTGTGTGTGTGTGTGTGTGTGTGTGTGTGTGTGTGTGTGTGTGTGTGTGTGTGTGTGTGTGTGTGTGTGTGTGTGTGTGTGTGTGTGTGTGCGCGTGTCACTGTGCGTGTGTGCATGAAGGTTATAAGGTAGTACTTTTAGTTTAGTGGGAACTCGTATTTCATGCAACCATGCAACCTCCTTCCCCTCTTCTCCCTCCATTCTCCACAGGTGTCTTGGAGATTCCGGCAGCAGACGAGGGAGATAGTGGTGTGTACATATGTACTGCTAATGGAGTGTCTGGTACCTTCACACTCAGTATTGAAGGCCCACCCCCTGATGGTACATACATTACTAGTCCCACCCAATGTACAGAACTAGACCATCATGTAGCACCAGCACACATACATGTAGCATCCACTGAGATAATCTCTCTCTGCGCCCTCCTTCTCACTTCCACTTCCTCTCCCCCTCTCCCTCTCCCCTCTCGCTTTCTCTCTCCCTCTCCCTCTCCCTCTTGGTCTCCCTCCCCACCTTCCCCCCCACCTCCTCAGATGGTGGAGGTGTCAGTACTCTTGTCATCATTGTGGTGTCTGTAGCAGGAGTCATAGCTCTCATTCTGTTCGTTGGGGCAGTTGTTCTGGCCATCATCTGTCTCTGCATGGGTGGAGGAGAGTCAAGTGGAAAGTCTAGCCATATTCGGAGGTACTCCTTCAGACCCAGGCACTGGGCTGATGCCAGTGCCTCTCATTCCATGCCACGAGACCAGCCAAAGAAAGAGGTTAGTAATAGCTGAACAGATATGGTAGACCACAACTATGTTCTCCCTTCCTGCCTCCCTCCTTCCATCTCCCCCTCCCCCTTCCTCCCATCTAATCAGATCACTAACTCCTTCCACATCCCTGATGACTACACAGGCCACACCTCCTTCAACACTGATGATCCGGTAAGGCGCTCACCCTCACCTCCAACACACAATGTGTATTCGGTAAATACCCCCACCTCCCTCCATTCCATGACCACCTCACTCTCCCTTACTGTAACCACCTCCACAGACACCTCATGCTGGGGCTGAGCCCACTACCAGTTTCCAACTGAGCAGTTCCAGTGACACTCAGCTATGATGTCACTCTGCATCATGTGACCACCTCTCTAATGTCACATGACTCACCACTACTGTAACAGTAATAGCTAGTTATGGTGTGCAATAGTGTGCTAAAATCAGCCCTTTCTCTCTATATACCTTCTTCACATATATAGTTCTCTAAGTATAGAACCTTTGATCCCTCAGATATGTATATACCACACACTTATATACTGTAATGTGTTTTTTATATATATTAGTATATTCTCGTATATTCTAGTATATTCTGCTATATTCATGTTAGATTTTGCCAGTATATATACGACTAGGCTGGCATACATACATGCATTGTCTACATGGATTGAGTAGGCAAGGCTTAGGGAGGTGGGCCTCATGGGTGCATATATGAAAAATTTGCATCTGTTATATGTGTAAGCTAAGGCACTCCTGCTCCGTCATATGTAGTTTTCGTTGCCGGAAAAGTCAGGTCACATGCACTGTAGGACTGGAACCTACATTCAACTGTTGACATTCTGCCATGCCTAGTGGGAGGATACAGGGCTCAAATCTGAGTAACTGTACAGTAGCTATATATATGGTTCAGCAGTAACTAGACTGATGCAACATGTTCACTATGCAGCTGTGCAGATGATGGTACAATCTTAAGGGGTGAATATTGTGTTCTTGTGCAGTGAAAATGACACTCTTTTCTTGGGAGACGACTTGTCACCATGGAGACCATTCTCCTTGATGGCACCATCACTCTCTATTCTCCTCCTCTTGACTGGCTCTTCCTCTCCCTCCTGATGATGTTTCAGCTTCCTCCGGTGACGAGCTCCTCCCTTCTGACTCTTGGGCTCTCCAGAAGACACGGCTGTCTCCCCACACCGATCATTTGTCACCTCTGACCCTGGCACAACTCTCCCTAGTCTCTTCGTCTTCAGTTTCTTTCGTTTGACTCCAATTCTTTTTATTTTGGTATGACTTCTTCTCCCTGACATGCCCACCTTCCCTTCCTCCCCCTCCCTACTCCCTCCTTCCCCTTCCTCCCCCTCCCCTCTTTCTCCCTTCTCTTCCTCCATCTCTCCACTTTCTCCCTCCCCTTCCTCCCCCTCCCCTCCCCCTCCCCCTCCTCCTCGTCATCCAATGCCTCTACAGCCTCCAGTCTACCCTTCCCTGTCTCCTACACAAACAAATCAACAGACAACAATAGCAGGACATCACATATAGCAACAAAAACAGTAAAAGCTAACATCATATCAGCCTGCTTACTGAGTGTGTCCCTGCATGGTCTTGAGAGAACACCTGTAGCCTTAGTGTGTTCCAGCAGATAGCGGGTTACAGGGAGGGAAGGGGAAGGGGAGGGGGAGAGGAGAGGGGGGAGAGGGAGAGGTGAGGGGGAGAGGGGAGGGGAAGAGGAGAGGGGAGAGAGGGAGAGGGAGAGGGAGAGGGAGAGGGGGGAGAGGGAGAGGGAGAGGGAGAGGGGGGAGAGGGAGAGGTGAGGGGGAGAGGGGAGTTTAATTGTTAGTATTGCACATAATCAGAGGGGGAGTACCTTCTACCCTCAGGTTGGGTGAGTCATTGCAAAAGAAAGGGGAAAAGTGTTAGTGGAGACTGAGGGAGAGAGCAAACCTCTTTCTAAGGGTGTAGAGGGTCTTTCTGTTCCTACCCAGAATGTCTCTACTAGCTGCCAGCTGCAACAGCCCCTCTGACAAGGCACACAGGTCCACCTGGTACCACCACAGCAATGAGGAAGGAGATATGGAGCTGTAGGTGGATAAGATGTTTTGTGTACCTGAAGCTTCTCTGCCTTCTTCCCCACCACCAACTGGCCAAGAACACTAGTCTCCACCAGCTGTGCTGTCACTGGACTGGAGTTAGGAGTGAGAGAGAAGTGGGTAATAGCTACTTTTAGAGAAGGAGCTCTCCTTACTCACTCCCTAGTGTGGGCTAGGAGGTGGCAGCATGGCTGGAGTAGCAGAAGTGGGCTCTCGGGAGGAATTTGAGTGAAGGTGAACGTCAAGTTGAGTCAGTGAGCAGCACTGTACTATACAGCAATCAGAGGGAAGGGAAGAGACTCACCGAGTTGGCACCAACTGCCAGGAGCTCCGGTAGGTACACCTCCATCACATGAAGCTGCACTCCACTGCATGTCTGTAGGGACAGGAGGGAAGGAACCACTGGAGTACCTCTAGTGAGGGGTTACCATGGGCAACACACTCCTCTTACTGAGGTCAGGGTTCAGGGGCCCACCAGAGAAGAGAGAGCCAGTGACTCTACTAGACTGGGAGAGAGATAGAGGGTGTCTACCTCATGCAATGGCCACCTCCAAAGCTGCAACTGAATTTTATCCCTGTTAGCTAATATTTTACACTATATATAAAATAATGAATTAAATACAATGAACAGTTAGATTTGCAACAGTGTTGTTATTGTTACAGGCCCACTATAATAACAAAACCTTTTAGTTTCATGTATTCTTACAACCTATCAGCATGCAAGTTACCTATATGCACAGCAAAACAATTTAAGCTTCTGCAGAGTTATACCTGTTTCACAGAAAACTTGTCAATAGTCAGCAATACATGTAACTGAATAACTGCATGCACGCCCAAGTAGCTATGAAGGGCTGAGTGCAGTATTCGTATGTCTCGTTAGTTACAGTTTGTAATGGCTACGGTTAATTGAATCATCATTTCACGGATAATTTGAAATGATGAGGAAAGCACATTGCAACAATTCCGGTGGAAATCAGACGTCAGTTTAAAAGCTCATAGTCCAATGCAGCGCGCACGCAAATCTAGACGTGCAGCGTAGGGAACTGCGTGATTTAAATGGCACTGGGCCCTTAGTAGGGTCATCGCTACGCTCGGACGCTACAGCCTAGGGCCCTCGGCCTTTGAGGCTTTGGCTAATGTCTCACCATTACTTACTAGGAATCCGCATGCCTCGCGTTAGCCTTTTTAGGGCCCTTAGAAGGTTCTGCCGTTGAAAAAGTGCGCGGAATGTCGCTGCAGTACCCCCGTAGGACGTCGCGGGTAAGCAAATGACGCCATAACTTAGCGTCTATCGCGAAATCCCTTCTTATAATCTGCGCAGGAGTACCTTTAGGTGTAACAAAGTCACATAATGGACACGGTTGATCAATATGTGATGGAATGGTTAGGGTTCTCAAATAACTTGCAAGGAACAAGTTCCTTGAAATCTAGCTTTGTCCCACAATTTACATCATGATACTGATCTCGGTAATAAGGCCAGACTCTATGGCTTTCCACTTTGCTCCAAATGTAGTCTTGATCAGCTTCAAAAAGGGTTTTCTTTACAGATTTCATACACAATGGCCCAGGCTCCCATTCAGAAGTAATGATGTGCCATAAATCTGTTCCAATAGACGAGATTGCTGAACTATAAGAGGTCCTGGATCCTGATCCTTTAATAAATTGAAAATATCTGAGCTGATTGATCTATATTGTGGATTCATTAGTTTCCAAAGAAAACTCAATTTTCGATTGAGAATACATAAACACATGGTTGGCAACGCCAAAGCAACCAACACACTGACATTGGCATGATGTTTTGGCAAGTTAAAAATTTTCTTTCCAACTTCAGCCTGGAAGTCCTCTAGAGGTTTAAGAGAGCATAAAGACAAATGGGAAGAGAGCATACTAGCAGGTTCTTTAGGAGAAAGTGAGTTGCTCCAAATGATACCAGGGTACGTAACAGAGCTGGAGGGCTTTAGGACTACTGGTCTGACCTGTATTGGGTCCACTCTCACATGATTGCCATTTGTCATCTCAAGGATCTCCAGTTTGTCCATGTTTAGTTTCAGGAAATTTCTATCAGTAAAGGATTTCACAATGGATGCTTGTTGCTCAACAGGCAATAAGTTTGGAGCCACACACCTGAGATCATCTGCATGTAGGTAGAGTTCGAGTGAATGGTCAACTCCAAGATCCAGTATATATTTGCTGTACAGAGACCCCACAGTTTGCACTTGCCAGTTCATACGGAAGCCAAGAGTGGCCATTCACTTTTCAGTTCAACTAGTAAAGAATTCATGACAATGAGAAAGAGCAAAACCGAACCTTGTCTTACTCCTCCCTGGACAGTTAAATTGCTCTGTGAGTTGACCATTCACTCGAACTCTACCAGCTTGGTATGCTGGTATATCCTCGACAACCCTCAGTATTCCTGCATTCCCACACAAAAGAGCGAATATTTAAAGTTAGTAGATACAATGCTTTCGTTTGGTAAACTTGCGTATCATAACATGTGGTGGAGATCGGGTCTGTGTCTACTTTTTGTGCTGGGATGGTCTCTTTGGTGCTGCGGTGAGTTTTATTGTCATACCACGTACAGTTACGTATTAGTCGTTTGCATCATGCACCTCTGCAGTGTCTGCAGGGCTACTTCAGCTCCATATATATACATGTCTTGTTTTCTATAGTTCATTCCCAGGACCTTGGACCAGATGACTGTACAGCTAACGTGGCACTTTCAACGGGAAATAATACAATTCAAATACCACCTGGGACAGTGTGTGTAGAGTGTATAATAAATGGAGAACTAGATACTGATGCTCAGTTCCAGATACAAGGCTCTAACATTGATCCATCTGAAGGGAGGACAGTGGATGGTGTACTGGTACTGTTTCAAACAGAGGATGTGTTTGTTAGTACTATGCACCCTAGTCTGCGATGTTTCAGTTCATCAGGTTCTACTATTGCACTGGTTATCTTCATGAGTAAGTCCTACACTTGACATGATTTAGCAGCGTTGATATTAGCACTTGTTCTCCTGCAGTTTTCCGGCCTCCCATTATCACTGGAGAGACTACTGTCAATGAAGGAGGTGATCTGGACTTGGATTGTGATGCATCTAACTCAGCACCACTTCCCAGTGTACAGTGGCTCAACCCTCAGGGAGTGATGGTCTCTAATGACAGATTCCTTGAGATAGAGGACATCCAACGTAATGCAACAGGAGAATACACATGTGTAGCCACATCTGTAGATGGGCAGGAAACCTTGAACAGTACTGTAAATGTTACAGTACAAGGTGAGTGTACACTGTAAAAAATTATGGTACTTTTAACCTCTCTGTGGTTATCACCATAAAATATAAAGATCATTTTAACCACTTAGTGGTTATTGCAGTTGGAATACTACAGCCTACTGTATGAAAAAAATTTTGTGGTCTCAATACTTCATGAGAAAATACCTGCTAATATCATTAATGATTGGGTGGTGTTATAATGCTTTGGACTGGGCCAATTTGACACCCCTGGGGTGTTTGTATGTATTATTTTCTGGCAATACTGGAGGCAGTTATTGTTTGCAATTCTTTATCTACTTCATTTTCAATACACAAACATTGTGGAATTTAGTTGTGAAAAGTTAGTTGATTGCTTGTAATTCCTGACCTTATTTTTGCTGCTTTATTTTCAACAAACCTTGGCTGGCAAAATAAGTGGATGGTTTGCAATTTTCATTTTAATACACAGTTTTCATTCTTTGCGATGCTTTGGCACTTAATTTTCAACACAAAAACTTCCGTGGAATTTAGTTGTGAAAAGTGAGTTGATTCCTGACCTACTTTGTTGCCATTTCATTTTCAATACACAAACCTCAGTTGTAAAAACAAGTGGATTGTTTTTCAGATTACCTATTCATAAAATGGACTGACAAGAAAGGGATATAAAGGGATATACAAGCACAGTTGATACACGTAGTCTTAGCTGATGCACAGGAAAATCATTGCATACCTATCATTATTTGCACCTCATCTTCAAAATATGAATGATGTGCAGATAAATTGACAGTCCCTCTACTATCCAGATAAAGTCAGATTGTGCATTACTTCCTTCCCATATACATCTCATCATGTATCATTAACCCTCGGCTCGCATGTGCAGTGGTTGGGACATCAAGTGTCCTGTTTGTTGAGGCACTTTATTTCTCAAACAGGGAAAGGTTTCCTATATTTTGCAACTGTGATAACCACAGAGTGGTTAAAATGACCTTTATTTTTTGCAGTGATGTGTGTGCGTACGTGCTTGTGTGTGTGTGTGTGTGTGTGTGTGTGTGTGTGTGTGTGTGTGTGTGTGTGTGTGTGTGTGTGTGTGTGTGTGTGTGTGTGTGTGTGTGTGTGTGTGTGTGTGTGTGTGTGTGTGTGTGTGTGTGTGTGTGTGTGTGTGTGTGTGTGATCAGTGGCAGATCTAGGAACGATCCAGGGGTGCAAAGGAGCCCCCATTTGCCAGCGTATTATGTAACTACGAAGGTTTTGTCGTAGACGTTCACAGAGCGCCAATTACTGCTTACACAAGGGCGTGTCGCTTAATCCAATTACGTGCATAGTACTAGCGATACGCATACGCAACCATGGACTTGCGTGTGATTTTGTCTATCATTCAGTGGTATCCTTTTCTATAGAGCCTTGTACTACCCTTACAGCTTTATCTACTGCAACAAGCCTTAGACCCATTCCGGTATAGGACGAAGACTACAGACATGTAGAGTAACAGAACGTGCAAATAATGGGTATATACCACTGCAATGCAATGGCTATGATAGGCGAGATCTTGGTGCAGTATGAGTCACCATCACAAGCTGTGGACGCTGTTCTAAATAGGCAGGTCAGGCAGACAATGGAGACCAAATATAAAGTGCTTGAGTCCCTGCTGCGAATCGTTATTCTGTGTGGCAAGCAGGGTTTTGCTTTGCGTGGTAACAGGGATGACAGAATAGATTGGCAGTCAGTGGAGAGGTCGAATGAGGGCAATTTTGTCCAATTGGTTCGTTTCAGAGCGGAAAGTGATACTGTTCTCTGGCTTATCTTGTAAAAGCTCCAAAGAATGCCTGCAATATACTTCCACAACCATCCAGAACTGTCGAATTAGCTCCTGACAAGGGTTTCAAGTGATCGGTACTGTTGCGTAGAGAGAAGCACAAGCAACTTTCTCGTTTACAAATTCTGAAGGGCGCGGCGGATGTGGACTCAACGCGAGTGCTTTTTTCTTGCTGTTTTAGCCATCTGTTTCAAGTCTCAGAGCTCATTTTTTTGTGAAGTTCTTAGCATCAGTAAGTTCATCTGCAATGATGGAATAGTATTTGCACTCTTCACCTCACTAATGATACTATTATGAATGCCATCAGCAACAACCCATTGAACACTAATATACCAGTGGCGTAGCTACAGTAGGGCCTGGTAGGGCCTGTGCCCTACCAATCAATATCATTGCGCAATGAGCCGACGTGCGCTTGGTCAACGCAAGCGTTACGTTCGAGGCGCTCGTAGGAGCTGGGAGCCTGCAGGACACAAAAGCGTTGTTTACTGCCTAGAATGCACCAAAAATGATCTCAGAAGGCCTGAAATTCAAATTTTCCTGAGGGAGCATGCCCGCCAGACCCCCTAGGCATAGCTCAGGAGCACGCTTTCCGCGCCCGCACAAAGTTACGTACCCTACCTGTTATTGGGGGTGGAGCGTAACTACGGTAATTGCATATATACTTAGCGTACGCGTGCATTACGTAATTATTTCGCTTCCAATCTCAAGACGGCAATCGGCTAGGGGTTGACAAAATATGCTACTTTTTGTCCTATAATTCTTTTATGCTAAGAAAATTGCCTATTATTCAAACATCATCCATCACCTATTATTCAAACATTATTCAAACAATATTTTGACAAGAACACATGACAAAACTAGAGTATTCGAAGAATACGTACCCCGCGGCGAGTTCGGTCGCTCAGAGAGGGCTTCTCTCTGCAGAAATAAACTACCACGTTATACTGACTGTATAAGGCTACCCCGTGCATGCTCTCCGTAATTTTAAAGACTATCCGTGCATTCTATCCTTATATGCACGTAATTTGCAATTATGGTAGGCGGGGCGAACTTCGCTAATTTTTGGAACGGCTATATAAGCACTCCCGAGAAAGAGCCATGTGGACGAAACCGGCGCCCAGGAAGGGAAGTAAATACATTTTTCTCTTATTCCAATGTTCTTTAAAGCCGTATACTGTGCGCAGAGGACGGATTTCAATATTTTTTTGACGACTGACTGACTGACAGACAGACAGACAGACAGACAGACAGACAGACAGACAGACAGACAGACAGACAGAACCGATTGCTTAATAATAATAATATTCATAGCAGTGACCCAGAGGGCATATGCAGTGTATTACAGAAAAAATATGATATAGAGTCTACTATGAACAGATACATGTAAAACACACTTTGATGAGATAAAGACATGCAGAGTCTATGGCTAAGCACTGAAATCAACATTCCATAAAGAGTGACAGTTTGACATTTTTGAACACATATCAAAAATGGAGTCAGAGTTTCCCTCACCAAGGGCTGATATGAGGTCTTTACATGAGAGGTCTTCCAAGAGATTAGGGTGTGAGGTGCAGGCATGTTCGAAACATGTGATACTGTCAGTAATTTTACCACACTGAGAACATTTAAAACAAGATATTGGACGGCTCAGTTCTTTGAATAAAGATTGAAAAGTTCGGGTACCTTTTACACCCCTGTCGAGGGCAATATCCCACAGGCGACGCCACGATATTTGAGATGCAACGTGGGCCACAAGGACTGTCGATCCTTGACGATGAGAAGCTAAAAATAGTAGATGGGAAGAGTCTTTATCTAAAAGATGGTCTCTGTTACTTTTGACAGTGTGGGTTGCGTTTTCAGGATCAGTAAGACATTGAGCAAGAATGTTAGTGCCAAGATTTGACTCCAGCATTCTACATTGTTGGACAATGGAGGTTTCGAACACATCTTCAATTGCAAGAGAGGTAAACACTCGACTACTGATGGTGTCCTTGCTAGATGAGAGTAGTTTGCTCAAGAAACCTAATTTTCTGATTAGGATTCTGGTAGGAACTGCAGGCCAGTGAAGACCAATGTGAACAGCCAACCTTGAATAGAATTTGGGTACACGGAGGATGCGACACCCAATTTCATGCTGAAAACTTAACCCCGCTCTGCACATGCGCAGCCGCGGGGTAATTATTATATCACACAGTACGGTAGGGTAGTACTGTGTATATAGGGATTGCTATGGTCTATCCCCATTGAAAACCATATATAAGGATTTTGTTCATTTTCACTTTGATTATGATATCAAGGTGTGAAAAATAACCAGTACACAAAAAATTGGTTGTGTTGTGATGTAAGATGTACATAATATCGCAAAAAACGATTTCCACATTTTGTTCATGTTCTTCATCTTCTTCTTGAATCAGCGTAACTCAATAACCTTAAAATCAATGAAATTGAATCTTTGCATGTGGAAATGTATCAATATGTACTGGGGAATAGAGGTATAATTTTTTCGCTGACCCAATGATGTACGCAAGGACCTAGCCAAGACTCGTGACGACTTGCATCACATGGAACTTATGAATCCGATGAGCTCTTCAAACTCCAGGATGACCTAGACAGTCAGGTATTTAAATGTTCAGTTAACATAAAGAAATTGTTGTTTTCTGACTCTAACCCTCCTGAGGCTCTAGTGCCCCAGCTGAAAGCAAAAGGGGTGAAACTCCCCAAGCTAGATGTTCCAATATTTGATGGTAACATTCTTCATTGGCGGTCGTTTTGGGACCAGTTTTGCATTTCAGTGCATGATCGTGCGCATCTCTCTGATGCTGAAAAGTTAGTGTATCTACAGCAGTCTTTAAAGGGTGCATCAGCTAAGGGTGCCATTGAAGGTCTTTCTCGCTCAGGTGAATGTTACGCTGAGGCTATTGAATGTTAGAAAGCATGCTACGATGAGCCTTGTCTAATCCACCAGACTCATGTACGAATGATAATAGAGGCACCTCCCATCAAGGAAGGTAACGGAAAAGAGTTATGCCGCTTTCACGACACAGTTCAGCAGCATTTGCGTGCTCTGAAAGCAATGGGTTGCGAAGCTCCCAGGCCATTCATAACTTCAGTTTTGGAGTTAAAGTTAGATCAAAACACCATGTTTGAATGGCACAAACATAGCCAAGAGCATACTGACGTTCCACATTATAATGAGTTATTAGATTTCATCAATCTACATGTACGTGCTCAAGCCTCTGAATCTCTGCCTATAGCCCAGAAAAAGCAGCCTCACTCGCAAAAGCCCATTACATCATTCACAGCGAATGCTACTCCTTCTCCCAACTGCGTCATTTGTAAGACCGAAAAACATCCCCTCTATGCATGTTCAGGGTTTAAGCTTCTATCGCATGACCAAAAAATTGGTACCGTGAGGACAAACGGTCTTTGCATGAACTGTCTCAAGCTAGCTATAGGGCACTTTCTAAAAGAGTGCAAATCAATATATTATAGAAACCTCACCACACACTGCTTCACTGGAGCTTCAAGACACGCAATCTACTCATCACATACCTAGTCCTGAAGAATACACGAAGACTCTTGGCATAGAGTGGAATGCCGGTCTGGATCATTTCCGTTTTACTGTTGCCTCTCTACCAGCCACGGTCAATGTCACTAAACGCACATTGATATCCGACATTGCCAAGATCTTTGACGTCCTCGGATGGTTCTCTCCGTCCATAATCAAGGCAAAGATTCTGTTACAGTGGTTTTGGGAATCAAGAATTGGATGGGATGATATGCCACCCCCAGCCATTCATCAAACTCGGCAACAATGGACGTCCGAATTGCATTTGCTGGCTGAGAAACACATTCCTCATTGTTACTTTCCCGAAGATGCTGAAATCCACACTGTCCAACTTCATGGATTCTGCGATGCTTCAGAAGATGCCTATGCCAGTGTTGTATACTGCCGTAAACAAGATAGCCATGGAAATGTTCACGTCTCATTAGTGGTTTCAAAAACCAAGGTTGCTCCCATCAAGCGACAGACAATACCAAGACTTGAGCTATGTGGTGCTCAACTACTTGCACGGCTATTACATCATACAAAGAATATACCAACTGAGAATGCCTATGCATGGACTGACAGCACCATCGTCCTCAGCTGGCTGATAGGAAACCCTCGTAGGTTCAAGATCTTCGTTGGCAATCGCGTATCACATGTAGTGCAACAAATTCCTCCTGACTGTTGGAGTCATGTTAACAGTGCTGATAATCCAGCTGATTGTGCTTCCCGGGGTCTGTTTCCTTCAGAACTGGTCCAACATGAATTGTGGTGGAATGCCCCTCATTGGTTAAGGCAACCATCTACCCAGTGGCCTTCTCAGACCTCCACCCCATTACCTGACTTGCCTACCAAAGAAGAAAGGGAACTCTGTTTACACACTGTGACTAATATCTCAACTCCAGTCATTCCCCTGGAACAATTCTCATCTTTCCTGCACCTAAAACGTGTTACTGCATGGATTTTGCAATTCATTCACAACTGTCGCCGTAAAGGGCAAGATCGGCCTGCATCTACTCTCCTGTAGACTGCTGAGTTAATGAATACGGTCATTTACTGGATATCATTCACACAACAGCAGTCTTTCGCTGATGAGATTAAAGCTTTGAAGAATGACAAATCTATCTCCAACTCCAGTCGCCTGTTCTCCCTACATCCATTTGTAGATTCTTCTGGATTACTCTGAGTTGGAGGTTGGGGAAGCAATGCTCAACTGCCATATTCAATCGTCCATTCAATTATACTTCCAGGAAAACATCCCATTACATCACTCCTCATTTCATCAGAACATCGACGACTAATGCATGCTGGACCTACACTTCTTACAGCATCACTCAATCGCCAATACTACATCACTGGATGCCAGAGAATTTTTCGTTCCATTACTCGTGGCTACATTACTTGTCGGCGCACTACAGCCAAGCCCAAACCTCAAGTCCTTGGACAGTTACCTTCTGAACACATTACCCCAGATTATATATTTGACCATGTTGGACTTGACTATGCTGGACCCTTCATGATAAAATATGGATCTACCCGCAAACCAACATTTGTCAAAGCATACGTCTGCGTTTTTGTGTCGCTATCCATCAAAGCTGTTCACTTGGAGCTAGCATCTGATCTAACGACCGATGCATTCATTGCTGCCTTACAAAGATTCATTGCTCGCAGAGGCAAACCCTCCCTGATACGGAGCGACCATGGAACGAATTTCGTTGGAGCTGTGGGCGAATTGAAAGAATTTGTTGTCTTCTTTCAAAACCAGAAAGCACAAGGTCATATATCAGAATTCTGCACTGCACAGAATATCAATTGGAAATTTATCCCTGAGCATACTCCACACTTTGGTGGATTGAGTGGGAAGCAGCAGTTAAAGGTATAAAATCTCATCTGAAACAAGTTATCGGGGAAACTAAACTCACTTTTGAAGAATTTATGACCATTCTTACTCAAGTTGAGGGATGTCTAAATAGTCGACCTCTAGTGCCGATCTCGTATGATGAAGACACTATTGAGCCCTTAACTCCTGGTCACTTCCTGATTGGAAGGCCACTCGAGGCACTACCTGATCCTTCCGCCTCTTACCAATCAGTTTCTCTCCTGCAACGCTGGCATCTATGTCAAAATCTTACACGCCACTTCTGGAAGAGATGATCGGCTGAGTACATTGGGATCATACGCAAGTATGTAAAATGGCACCATCCATCCTGCAATATGAAGGTCAGAGACGTTGTGATCCTACAAGAAGACAATCTTGTTCCTACCAAGTGGCCTATTGGGCGAATTGTCAATACTCACCCAGGCAAGGATGGATTTGTGCGAATTGTCACAATCAAGACAAGCAAGGGAATCTACAAGCGTCCCGTAACAAAGATAGCACTATTGATCCCTGATGAGAACTGAACACACATATATTAGCATTGAACATTTGCATTTCGATTTTTTTTTGTACGTATAATAGAACATGAGAGTAATCAGTTGAGTATGGCGTGCATGAGCAAGCTGAGTATGTAACGCGCAAATCCACTTGCATCCGAGACGGAACTCTATCAACAGGTATGTTGATGTACATAGCATGTCTGTGTCCCAATCTTGTCTCTGTTCATTTTTATGCAATCCCTATATTACACTTCAAATTTCCTAAATTTTTTATTTACTTGTACATTCTAGCGATTGTTATATTGAAGTATTACTGACATAGTCCTCGAGGGATTTTGTTTGCTGTTCTCAAGCATCGATCAAGACTCTTTCAGCTACACCAGAGTCTTATTCCACACTCCAGGATTAATTACACTAGAGTTTGCTCTGAGACTAAAGCAACATGCACTTTGCCTATTAGTCACTAGCATTGAAACTTCACCTATTAGTCAAAAAATGATGCTAGCATATTTTGTCAGCCCCTACCTGCTATATAGGCCATACCGAAACACGTCACCACTACGAGCTTGATGACATATGGTGACGCCTGCAGCACATATCACGTGTGAAAATGGACCGGCCTCCATCTCCCACCCCCCCCCCACATTTAATTTATTTGCGCAGCACACGCGGAGGAGGTAGAAGGCCTGGGAATGGGGCCGAGGCTAGTTGATACTATCTTATGAGCAAACCTCCCACACACTGCAACTGCATGGTATATAGAGACGCACATGCTGTAAAATATGCTGTAGACACATCGTGGTATATGGAATACTCTATAAAATTGCACAGTTGACATAACATGAGTTGGAGAGGTAATAATCAACAGAGTCATTTCTCAGCCCATCACATGAGGGTTATTACCCCCCCCCCCCCCCCAGTACTTCCTGGTCCTCCCACTAATCTTCAAGTAACCGGACAGACTACCACAACTCTGTCCATCTCATGGACTAACCCTACCTTCAATGGATTTAGTGATATTGCCTCATTTAGAGTACTGGCCACTGGGAGAGGAAACACCTTCCCATATACTTTCAATGGAGATGAAAACACTACTACCTTCACACTTACTGAGATACTACCATTCACCAACTATACTGTGAGGCTGTTTGTCAGGAATGCAGTGGGTCTGGAGGGACAGCCTGCTGAGACCATGGGAATGACAGACTCCCTGCGTAAGTCATAAGCCCTCCCCCCTTCCCTCTCTCAATCCCTTCCTTCATCCCCAGATTCACTAGCTGTCTCTAGTATTGTTGTGCTGCTAGACAATTCCATGTTGACAAATACCAAATATCCTTTTTACGCAGTGTGCTTTGCCCACAATTTATCTATTGCTTGATGATAGGTGAACCACATCCCCCAATCTCTTGCTACAGGCCTTCCAGCAGTTGAGGATCTCACTGCTATGAACATCA
Organism: Theonella swinhoei; assembly: GCA_963970385.1. Lineage (NCBI taxonomy): Eukaryota > Metazoa > Porifera > Demospongiae > Tetractinellida > Theonellidae > Theonella > Theonella swinhoei. The sequence continues at coordinate 6,604,250 of OZ019950.1, forward strand.
GTTCAACAGAAATCTCTGTGTCATGGCAGGTAAAGTATAGCGTGATATTAGTTCAAAAGTACATGTACATCCCATTACACATATTCACAACAGCAAAATATAAACTGCTGGTTGGATTCCACTACACACACACCACAGGAGCCATCATTCAACATGGACACCACTGCTCCAGTTGATAACTATCAACTAACCTTCACAACTGATGGAGACACAGGAGATAAGACTCTGAACTCTACCACCACTACATTCTTATTGACTGATCTGAAGATGGGTACTGTGTACACCATTACTGTTGTGGCTATTAATACTGCTGGACCTGGAGTCTCTGGTCAAGTGGTACAGGCAACAAATATTGACCGTAAGTTAGTAGGGAAGGATTGTACTTGGTGGGCTACACTGTGTCTCTGTTCCATTCCACACAGCTCCCAGTATGCCAGGTGACTTCACTGGTATCAGTCCTAACCCTTTCACCATCATTGCCTCCTGGATAGAGCCTCAGACAGATGGAGGTAAGGGCTGTACTCATACCTCCTTCCCCATCCCCCAACCTCTTCCTCCCACCCTAATCCTAACACCCTCCCTCTCACTCCTCTCCACAGGTTGTCCTTTAAATGGATACCATATCTCCATCACTGGTGGGATATCTCCTGTGATGGGAGGACCTCTAGATAAAGATACTTTCAGTTTCCTTTTTGAGGGCCTTGAGCAGAACACCACATACCAGTGAAACACACACACACACACACACACACACACACACACACACACACACACACACACACACACACACACTACCTCTCCATAGTGGCAGATCTAGATGGGTTCCAAGGGTTCCATTGAACCCCCCTTTTGCTTTGCTCATAGTGCGAATGCATTTTGCCGGACGCTTGGCTGAGCGTTTATACCGCGACCATTTGCTCCCCACTCACCTAGTTAGTTATGCTTAATTAAGAGTTGGACTAAGAAAAAAATGGGTGTGGTTTCTGCATGCGCTAGAACCCCCCTTTTCAAATTCCTGGATCTGCCCCTGGTCCATACCTGCTATCTACATTGTATGTCCATACAGTATATACTACTCAGTCCCTCATTCCTGTTTGGCCGTTACTTGTACCTATATAGCACTGCATGGAGAGGTGGACTAGAAGGGAGGACACCTCAATAGACAGGACATCTTTTACTGTCCCTGAAATCAAGACACTTCCATCTATTTCCCAAGCCCCAAACTAGAGAGGTTCCAATGTAATGAAGTGTCTGTTGTGTCTCAGGTTGTCCATAACAGCATTCAACATTGATGACATGGATGATGACAGGGAGCGTGAGAGTGCTCCAGCCATGGTGGAGGTGACTACCCTTCCTGTTGGACCACCACAGGTCCCAGCCACACCTACTGTCTCTGGTATCACTAACACCTCTGCCACTGTCTCCTGGACCAACCCTGGTAATGATGTGCTCTGTGCTATCCTAAATGATCGGTCATTTTGTAGTACATGATTTCAATAGTGCCCCAACTTACACAAAAACACATAGACACCCTGCTCTGATCTAAACATGTTTGACACTGGATGCAAGGGATCTATGGAATTCAGAACCCCTTGGAACTCTGTAGTAGTGGTCACTGAAGAATTATAGAATTGTTGGTGGTGAAACCTCTGTCTCCCTCCTTTCCTCCCTCCCTTCTCCACTTCCTTCCACTCCCTCTACCCATCCCTCTCTCCCTCTCCCCTTCGCTCTCTGTCTCCTCCCTCTCTATTAGGTGGTTTTCCAACTATGTACAGACTTGAAGTAAAGAGAGGTGTTGAAGATTGGGAAGATGACAATGTGATGATGTTCAACCTTGGAAATGTAACAAATCAAACTCTGTCTGGAGACTCAGAACTGGAGCCTCTAACAAGCTATGATGTCAGAGTACTGTCAGTGAACTTCAATGGACCATCTGATTTCAGTACTCCTGCCATGTTCAGTACATTTGGTGAGTGTCTTCTGTGTCAGTGAGAGAGGACACATGACAGTGTACTGCATATTGAGATGAGTGTACCTCCCTCTCTCCCCCTCCCCCTCCCCCTTTCCTCTCTCCATCCCTCCCTCCCTCTCCCAGGTAAGGTGGAGGTAGAAGGTCCACCCCAGAATATGACAGTGGAGTCAGGGACTACAGTCCGTCTCACTTGTACTCAGGAGTCAAAAGAGACCACTGATATTACCTATACCTGGAGTAGGGAGGGAGGCAGCCCTCTACCTGATGGAGCACAAGTTAACAATGGTGTGTGTGTGTATGTGTGTGTGTGTGTGTGTGTGTGTGTGTGTGTGTGTGTGTGTGTGTGTGTGTGTGTGTGTGTGTGTGTGTGTGTGTGTGTGTGTGTGTGTGTGTGTGTGTGTGTGTGTGCGCGTGCGTGCGTGCGTGTGTGTGCGTGTGTGTGTGCGTGTGTGCGTGTGTGTGTGCGTGCGTGCGTGCGTGCGTGTGTGTCTGTCCAGAGGTGTGAGTACAGCCCTTACCTCCATCTATCTGTAAGGTCATAACTCCATTGCAACACCTCCCCCTCCTTCCCTCCTTCCTCCATTCTCCACAGGTGTCTTGGAGATTGTGGCAGCAGACGAGGGAGATAGTGGTGTGTACATATGTACTGCTAATGGAGTGTCTGCTACCTTCACACTCAGTATTGAAGACCCACCACCTGATGGTACATACATATCACTCCCATGCACTAAGTCACACTTTATTGAAGAATGTAGAGAATTACGAGCTACAGATCATAGACTGCATGGCAGCTCCTTTTGTGTGCATACCATGTTGTCCCTTTTGTGAACAAGCATATTATAATGAATGCCCAGCATTGCTGAGCAGGTGAACCCAACCTACTTATGTAATAGTGCAGTTAATTGATCAGCAGTCATTGTCATTAGACTAGCTCACCTCTAAAGCTCTAGAAGAAGTATAGAGTGAATCACTTCTGTAGGTTTCAAGCAGTAGCGATACAAAGTACACATCAGCCTTTCCTCCAGACCTTCACATGACATGTTGATGCACCACACTGACTTTCATTAATGTAGGTACCAGTAGAGCAGGGGCAGCAGTAATACATGTAGCAGGCGCAATATGTGGAGTGTTACTACTGTGTGTGGTGGTGGGTGTGGTAGTGGGTGTGGTAGTGGGTGTGGTGGTTTGGAGACGTGTGAAAGGTGTGTGTGTGTGTGTGTGTGTGTGTGTGTGTGTGTGTGTGTGTGTGTGTGTGTGTGTGTGTGTGTGTGTGTATGCACGTGTGTGTGTTAATTACTTTTTGCATAATATAGGCAGTCACTTCAATTCAATGGATAATGAACTGAATCAAATTGTGTGAGTTATCTCTGTCTGTGAATCAGACTGTCTGTCTGTCTGTCTGTCTGTTATCTTCATCTCTACACACATCACACTCACAGTCACAGTCCTGAAGATGTCATCTATGACACACCAATTGATACAGTGGCAACCAGTGGCCCCAACACCAGTACAAATGTGGCATATGGAGCTAATAAAGAAGTCCTCACCACTCCCAACCCAGCATATAATGTAGTACAGAGGTATGGGGTATGGGGTATGGGGTGACTGATATGATTGTAGGGTTTCATCTAGAAAAATTCTTTGAGGTGAAGTGACATGCCCAAAAAATTAGGGGCAAGGCCTACAGTGCTAATCCAATTACTGCAGTAAACATGTGCAGAGGGTTACTAGGTATACACTCAGTGTAGAATAGCGCCTCGCTCAGTAATGGTTAGGCAGAAATGTAGATATAGAAGAGAATGAGGTCAATAATGATGCTAATGTCTCTGGCCCTTCTGTTGCATGCAGGGGGGGGGAAGCCTGGGTACGAGGCTATATTAGTACAGCAATAGACTAATACCGTAAAACTTGGCTGCACTTCGAGGCCACCTCTTTCCCTTTGCGTCCTATTTCTTATCCTTGCCAACTGCTGGCGGGGGAGTTCATCTAGGTAGCTCGTATACAGGCGTGCGCGACTGTCGGAGTGACGTCGCTCCGAGTCCAGCATTGCCGACATCGTCTGGAGCAATGTTGCTCCAGCATTGCTGACATGTCCCTCAGGGATTCCCGACAAGTCGCGGTGACGCTCATGCGACCTTTGCAGCGACGTCGCTCAGGGCTCATGTCCCGAGCTACTTGAAGAGCTTCACCCTGCACCCCTCCCCCCCTCCCCCTTCCCCCAGTAGATGATATCTATTTCTGTGCTGTGTTTATCTATGAGTAAATTGATGGTCAATGGTAAATTATCTCTCCACCTCCTCCTGCCCAGTCCTGGAGATGTCATATATGAGACCCCAAGTGATGTGGTAGGAGACAACAGTCCAGACACTGGTCAGGACATGTCATATGAAGTGGTACAGAATGTACCTCCCTATGAAGTGGTACAGAATGTTTCTCCCTATGAAGTGGTACAGAATGTTTCTCCCCATGATGTACAAAGGTGACTACTTGGCAAGCGGAGCAAGCCCACCTAGTCGTGTCAACGGATTTTTTATATATATTTGTGACAGACACTGTACATAATACTGTAATGTTATGTGCATATATAATTTTACGTGTACTGACAAATTGGCCCGTTGTGAGGTGGACTCACTCCTTGCACCAAAAATGCACTATATAGTTATTAAATTGGACACCATTCTCTAGCTGTAGCTCTCTATATTAATTAGGCATACCAACATACATCTGCATGCTATACACCTTGTCTCTGTGCAGTAGTGGAGCAGGCCATGAGGTCACAGACACCTCCAGTGATGGGATGGCTGAAGGACCTCCAACATCATGGCATGTGGTCACCAAGGGTGTCCTCACCATAGTCAACCCCAGTGAAGGGACTGGACAGGACAGGCCTTCCCTACAGCCTGCCTAGTCAATTAATATCTCTAACAGCATAATTAATTCCTGTTCAGTTGTCACTATTATACTAATTTCTAGACAGATGCTTTGTGCGCACACGCATGATATATAGACGAAAAGGGGGTGGGGCTCACTTGCACTAAGGACATTTATTTAGGACGTTGGAAACTTGTTAACATCTTTGGTTCTCAATAACATGCAAGCTCTTCACTGGATATCGCATCTGCTTCTAATTTCTGTGCTGGGATGGTCGCTTTTGTTTTGCGGTGGTGAGTTGTACGTACGTCTACATAGTCATGTACGTAGTACAAGTATATTGTAGTACAACGAATGGGTATACATGTTACATGTACACTCATTAGTAGATATTGTAAATCTCACTAGCCAACATAAACATTCTGTGAGCTGCTGAACCAGAGCCTATATACATGTGCTCTTGTGTTTTTCTAGTTCACTCCCAGGACCTTGGACCAGAGGACTGTACAGCTAACGTGTCACTTTCAACGGGAACTGGTACAATTGTAATACCACCTGGGACAGTGTGTGTAGAGTGTATAATAAATGGAGAAGTAGTTGATGATGCTCAGTTCCAGATACAAGGCTCTAACATTGATCCATCCAAGGGGAGGACAGTGGATGGTGTACTGGTAGTGTTTCAAACAGAGAATGTGTTTGCTCCTAATATGAACCCTACTCTGCGATGCTCCAGTTCATCAGGATCTACTCAGGCACTAGTTATCTTCCTAAGTAAGTCATACAAGAGTTTATTTTGTGCTCATCTCAATTGCATCTGTCAAAAGTGATATTGCATACATCATTGAATACCTTACATTCATTGATACAAGTAAATAAAAAATTTAGGAAATTTGGAAGGAAATATAGGGATTGCATAAAAAGGAACGGAGACAAGATTGAGACACAGACATGTTATGATATATCAACGTAACATTATGGGTACGTCGATATATCATAACATGTCTGTGTCCCAATCTTGTCTCCGTTCCTTTTTATGCAATCCCTATATTTCCTTCCAAATTTCCTAAATTTTTTATTTATTTGTCTCCCATCATTTTTTTTCTGGACCTTGGTACATGCATTTTGCTATTTTTGCAGCTTGCTTGGTAGCTAACATATTAGCTAATAGAGCTTGTAGCCTGAGGCTATCCAACATTTTTATTGCAACATCAATTTTTGTGTATTATATTGTACCAAATTTTACTTTTAGTGGAACTTTTGTTAATGATATATTGCAAAGCAGTGCCTGGGGCTACTATTTACAAGATTACAAGATTTTATCTCAATATTGATCATTGGAGTATTAAGCTTTACCATCACACCAATTTTGGTAGAGCTTCTGTTAGTGAGATACAGTAATGCTAGCCTGAGGCTATGTTTTACAAGATTTACATGGTTTACAGAGATTTTATCACAATGTTGATCTTTGGGGTATTAAGCTTTACCACCACACCAATTTTCACATTTAAGGGAGCTATTGTTAGTGAGATACAGAAATGCTTGCCTGAGGCTATTTGTTGTTGTATTACAAGATTTACATTGTTTACAGAGATCTTATCACAATGTTGATCATTGGTGTGTTACACTTTATCATCACACCAATTTCCACATTTTGTGAAGCTTTTGTTAGTGAGATATGGTAATGCTAGCCTGAGGCTATTTTTTACAAGATTTACATGGTTTACAGAGATTTTATCACAACGTTGATCTTTGGGGTATTAAGCTCTACCATCACACCAATTTCCACATTTACTGGAGCTTTTGTTAGTGAGATACAGTAATGCTTGCCTGAGGCTATTTGTTGTTGTATTACAAGATTTACATTGTTTACAGAGATTTTATCACAACGTTGATCATTGGGGTATTGAACTATACTATCATAAAAAATTTCATATTTAGCAGACCTTTCATTAGGCAGATATAGGACTGTGTGGCCCCCATTAATAATACATGGCTTGAGGCTATTTTTGTTTATTTTACAAGAAGTACATTGTTTACAAAATTTTTAACATGACGATGCACTACCCCCAGTGGAACTACATAACTTCACCAAGTTTCATGTTTAGATGTGTTACCGTTAGTGAGTTACGCTTCTTCAAGCGGAAGAAGAAGAAGAAGAAGAAGAAGAAGAAGAAGAAGAAGAAGATGGAGAATTTACAAAATAGACTTTTGTTAATTTAACACCTTTCTCATGCATCAAATTATACCATTTTATAATCACAGTTAGTTTCTGGGTATAGTTACACATTCATGTTAACAGAGGTCCCGTAGGTAGCAAACTGAAAGTGAAAGTGATGAAAAACCTTATATATGGTTTTTCAATGGGAATAGACCATAGCAATCCCTATATACACAGTACTACCGTACTGTGTGATGACTCATATATAGTCTAAACAACAACTCATAATCAACTTCACTACCACAATGAATTGATTTAGCAGTGTTGACATTAGCACTTGTTCCTCTGCAGCCTTTCAACCTCCCATTATCACTGGAGAGACTACTGTCATTGAAGGAGGTGATCTGGACTTGGATTGTAACTCAACACAACTTACCAGTTACCAATGGCTCGATCCTCAAGGAATGATAGCAGATAATAGCACAGACCTTGAGATAGACAACATCCAACGTGATGCAGCAGGAGTATACACATGTGTAGCCACATCCACTATTGATGGTGAAACCATGATTCAGAACAGTACTGCAAATGTCATTATAAAATGTGAGTGTGTGTATGTGTGCATGTACGTGTGTGATAGTGTAACATCTTGCCAAACACTCTCTCTCTTCTCTTCTCCATCTAAATCCTCTCCTCACCTCTCCCCTTGTTTCCTCCCCTTCCATCCTTCCCCCTCTCTCCCCCTCTCCCTCCAGTTGCTCCTGTTGTGACTGCAGACAGTGAGGATTTAGTCCTTGTTCCCCTCGGCAGTGAGCTCCAGATCTCCTGCTCCTTGGAGGGAATTCCCCCACCAGGCACAGTCACATGGAGACACAATGGCAGTGTACTCCTCACCTCTGACCCACTCATCTCAATAGAGAATAGTACTACCTCCACCTCCTTGACCAGGATGGATATATCAGAGGATGGAGGTGGACTGTATGAATGTGAGGCCAGTAATGAGGTGGGGTCTAATGGTGCGAACACAACTGTCAGAGTTCAATGTAAGTAGTGCAGAACTGCCAAGGAATGATGAATGCTAGGAGTGAGACCATGACGTCATTGATAGGGGTGGGGAATATGGTATCTATAATGACATGGCTATCAGTGGCGTAGGAAGATGATTTACTATAGGGGGGCGCCAACCTGAATTTTGAATGCGCGCGCATGCGCTCGCGGACATAAATTTACGCACGCGATCGCGCGAATACGTACCTGTCATCTGAACGCTCCTGGCCGACCCAGAGTCTTGCGTTTACACCTAGCTAAGCATGTAATCGAACAGAAGATGAAGGGGTCGCTAGCTATCTAGCAGAAAATAAAGGGGGGCGCCAGCCCCCGGAGCCCCGTGGTTCCTACGCCACTGGCTATTAATAATGCCACCGAAATTGGGATCCAGCTAGCTCGGCCTCGTAGGAAGTCTCACGCCCTCAGCATTGTAGGAAGTCTCGTGCGAAGAATAACCTTTCAACGTAGTCGAAGGGCTGCGCCTCCCCCTCTATATCAGTATTGGTGTCATAATATAGTTCGCACGTGAATGGCAAATGCATGAGATGTCTCCATTATGGTGAGTAAAGCGTGTAGAGCGTGAGATGGCACTGAAATGCATGAGAATCATGCGCAATGTGTGAGACTTTAGGTCTGCTATTAGTGTGTGTTTGTGTGTGTGTGTGTGTGTGTGTGTGTGTGTGTGTGTGTGTGTGTGTGTGTGTGTGTGTGTGTGTGTGTGTGCAGGGTTTAATCCAAGGGGGGGCGCCCCCCCCAAGGATTTCAGTTGCCCCCCCAAGCATATGACACCATCAACAATCCCTCTCCTGCCCTGCCAAATGTGCCCCCCCAAGTTTCTACAATTATTAATTTTGCCCCCTCAAGGACGCATGTCTAGATTAAACCCTGGTGTGTGTCCATTATTTGTTGCATAACAGCAAAGTAAAGCAGAGGACGTGTGCACATACTTAGTACATTATAAAACAGTCAGCAAAGAAGCTATTCACCTCTACTTCTTCCCTTCCCTCCTCCTCTCCCCAGTACCTCCTGGTCCTCCCACTAATCTTCAAGTAACAGGACAGACTACCACAACTCTGTCCATCTCATGGACTAACCCTACCTTCAATGGATTTAGTGATATTGCCTCATTTAGAGTACAGGTCACTGAGAGAGGAAGCACCTTCCCATATACTTTCAATGGAGATGACGACACTACTACCTTCACACTTACTGGGCTACTACCATTCACCAACTATACTGTGAGACTGTTTGTCAGGAATGCAGTGGGTCTGGAAGGACAGCCTGCTAAGACCGCGGGAATGACAGACTCCATGCGTAAGCCCTCTCTCTCTCCCTCTCCCTCTTTCTCTCCCTCCCCTCCATCTTCAGAGTAACTAGCTCTTATATTAGCCTCACTCCATGCTCTCCCTCATCCTACATGTGTGTTTATGACCTTTGCACCTGTGGTGTCACAGGAAGAGCCTGGGGACAAGGCTATTCTTGCACCTGATTTTGTCCCCCCCCCCCCATACACACACACACCCCTCTCTCTCCTCTCTTGTGCCTGATGATTGATGTCCCACCTCTCTCCCTTCTCCCTTGCTACAGGTCTCCCAGTAGTTCAGGAGCTCTCTGCTATTAACATTAGTTCAACAGAAATCTCAGTGTCATGGCAGGTGAAGTGTACTGTATGTCAACTGTAAACAATGAATGTGCAGAACCCTCGGCGTCTGCACGTGCGCGAATCCTTGAAAGCGCACGCGCTAGATCTCTATAACGCGCAATGCTAGAAAGGCACGTGCGATTGAAACTCAGGTTGGCTCTCAGGGCCGGAGCAGCTCCACAAAGGGTGGTAGGGCAACTGCAGTGCGGGCTAAAGGACGCGCATGCGTGTTTACCACACCCAAAGGGCGGTGGCGGAGTATGAAGCGAAATCAGATGACTCCGGACTAAATGGTGTGCAAGACATTATTGAGATAATATAAGGCATTCACTATACATGTAGATAATAATTAAATCCCTAAAAACATTGACATACAGTGGAGTAGCTACAGAATGAGAAAACGAATGGTTGGTTGACAGTTAAATTAGGCAGAGTCAATAATTGCCTCCGCTGTCACCAGATCAACTGGTGGGGTCTGGATGGCATGGCCTCTAGAAGAGTGTGCACCTTGAATACATTGGATGGCGGAGCTAAGCAGGGCAAAAGAAATAGTACACCTCAGCCAGTTTATAGTTAGACTATAGGGTTGATCCCACTTCTCAGAGAGTTTGGAAGCTAGCCTTTTGTAGAAATTGGTGGCCTCCCTGGCAACCCCCCCGCTAGCTGACAGGATGAGTGTGTACCAGTACACTAGCGGGCTTAATTTGAGTGACTGCGAACGCAGCTTGCCTACTTCACTATCTCAGATAAAAATCATAGCACGTCATTTCCTGTATGGACCACCAAAAAAGTGGTAGGGCAAATGCCCTACCTGCCCCACCGTCTCCGCCGGCCATGCTGTAAGGTATGCAGAGGTGTGGGTCGATATGTAAATGTATGTAGTATATTTCTGCATTCCTTAACATAGACAGTTGGGTGTGTGACGTGAGACCTAGTACATGTTGTGTTGTAGTGGTCATGAGTGAGGTAGCACACACACAGTAGGTGCCTGTACAGGTCACTCAGTTATAGTAAGATGTATGATGGACTTCAGGCCTTCCTTCCCAACCACAGGAGCCATCATTCAACATGGACACCACTGCTCCAGTTGATAACTATCAACTAACCTTCACAACTGATGGAGACACAGGAGATAGGACTCTGAACTCTACCACCACTACATTCTTATTGACTGATCTGAAGATGGGAGCTGTGTACACCATTACTGTTGTGGCTATTAATACTGCTGGACCTGGAGTCCCTGGTCAAGTGATACAAGCAACAAACATTGACCGTAAGTTAGTTGGGGATTTGGGGAGGTGAGGAAGGGAGGGAGGTGAGGAGGGAGGGAGGGAGGGAGGGAGGGAGGGAGGTAGAGGGTGTGCCTGTTATGGGTGGTTAGTGAGTAGGGATTGATGGAGGGAGAGATGTACCACGCCTTACAGTGAGCCTCACATTACTTATGCTCACTTCATAGAATAAGCATATTCATAACTAATCTGGACACGGTCACATGACCATCGTGCCCATACAGGATGGCATGTCATGACAGGCCAGATGGATACGGCCACAGTACCCAGTTGACATGCACACACATCACATTCTATTTATAAAGTGATCACGAAGTGGCAGTTCTAGTAGGTCATGTGATGTGTATACAAGTAAATAAAAAATTTAGGAAATTTGAAAGAAAATATAGGGATTGCATAAAAAGGACCGGAGACAAGATTGGGACACAGACATGTTATGAAATATCAATGTAACATTATGGGTATGTCGATATATCATAACATGTCTGTGTCCCAATCTTGTCTCCGGTCCTTTTTATGCAATCCCTATATTTCCTTTCAAATTTCCTAAATTTTTTATTTACTTGTCTCCCGTCATTTTTTTTCTGGACCTAGGTACATGCATTTTGCTATTTTGCAGTTTACTTGGTAGCAAACGTATTAGCTAATAGAGCTTGTAGCCTGAGGCTATCTAACATTTTTATCGCAACATCAATTGTTTGTGTATTATATTGTACCAATTTTACATTTAGTGGAGTTTTGTTAATGGAATATAGCAAAGTAGTGCCTGGGCCTACTATTTACAAGATTACAAGATTTTATCTCAGCATTAATTATTGGGATATTAAGCTTTAACACCACACCATTTCCACATTTTGTGCTACTTTTGTTAGCAAGATATAGCTAACTATTGCCTGAGGCTATTTTGTTGTTATATTACTAGATTTACATTATTTTATCACAATGTTGATCTTTGGGGTATTAAGCTTCACCATCATACCAATTTCCACATTTGATCAATGTTTGTGATAAAATCTCTGTAAACAATATAAATCTTGTAATATAACAACAAAGAGCCTCAGGCAAGCGTTACTGTATTTCACTAACAAAAGCTCCAGTAGCTAAATGTGGAAATTGGTATGATGGTAAAGCGTAATACCCCAAAGATGAACATTGTGATAAAATCTCTGTTAAACATGTAAATCTTGTAAAAAATACCCTCAGGCTAGCATTACCGTATCTTACTAACAGAATCTCTACTAAATGTGGAAATTGGTGTGATGGTAAAGTGTAATACACCAATGATCAACGTTGTGATAAGATCTTTATAAACAATGTAAATCTTGTAAATACAACAACAAATAGCCTCAGGCAAGCATTACTGTACTACATTACTCAAGTATTGGTGTATTCATCATGCCAATTTCCACATTTAGTGGAGCTTTTGTTAGTGAGATACAGAAATGCTTGCCTGAGGCTATTTGTTGTTGTATTACAAGATTTACATTGTTTACAAAGATCTTATCACAACGTTGATCATTGGTGTATTACACTTTATCATCACACCAATTTCCACATTTATTAGAGCTTCTGTTAGTAAGATACGGTAATACTTGCCTGAGGCTATTTTTTACAAGATTTACATGGTTTACAGAGATTTTATCACAGTGTTGATCTTTGGGGTATTACACTTTACCAACATACCAATTTCCACATTTAGTGGAGCTTTCGTTAGTGAGATACAATAATCCTTGCCTGAGGCTATTTGTTGTTACATTACAAGATTTACATTGTTTACAGAGATTTTATCACAATGTTGATCATTTAGGTATTAAACTCTACTATCATACAAAATTTCATATTTAGCAGGGCTTTCATTAGTCAGATATAGGATTGGGTGGCCCTCCTTAATAATACATGGCCTGAGGCTATTTTTGTTTATTTTACAAGAAGTACATTGTTTACAAAATTTTTAACATGACGATGCACTACCCACAGTGGAACTACATCACTGTACCAAGTTTCATGTTCAGATGTGTTACCGTTAGTGAGTTACGTTTGTTAAAGCGGAAGAAGAAGAAGAAGAAGAAGAAGCAGCAGCGAAAGATGGAGAATTTACAAAATACACTTTTGTTAATTTAACCCCTTTATCATCAATCAAATTATACCATTTTATAATCACAGTTAGTTTCTGGGTATAGTTACACATTCATGTTGACAGAAATCCAGTAGGTAGCAAACTGAAAGTGAAAGTGATGAAAAACCTTATATATGGTTTTCAATGGGGATAGACCATAGCAATCCCTATATACACAGTACTACTGTACTGTGTGATATAGTAATGAATATGAATAGTGTGTGTTAACTGCTACATAAGGAGAGGCTGACTGGAGTATGTGTGGTACAGTACAATGGTGTGAATTCCATTGTTACTGTGTGTACATGTTAATGTCATGTCTCTCTTCAGTACACTTACATTGTAATGGGACTCCATTTAATAGGAATATTGTATATAAACATAGAGTGAGGTAACCATCATATGTGGGGCTTCTTGTGGGCAAACTTTCATTGTGGGGAGGAAACCATTGCCTCTGTTACATTCCATATCTCCACTTGCTGTGATGTGTAATGCCTGCTTAGGATAAGCCCCACCCCCTAGGCTATCTCAGTGATCCCTGTCATATGTCTCTGTCTCTGTCTTGACGGAATATGACATGGGCCTGCAGGGTACAATCTGTCTCTGTTCCATTCCACACAGCTCCCAGTATGCCTGGTAACTTCACTGGTAACAGTCGCAACCCTTTCACCATCATTGCCTCCTGGACAGAGCCTCAGACAGATGGAGGTGAGGGCTGTACTCACACCTCCTTCCCATCCCTCTCACCTCTCACCCCCACATCTTCCCACCCTCATCCTCTCACCCTCCCACTCACTCCTCTCTACAGGTCGTCCTCTAAATGGATACCATATCTCCATCACTGGTGGGATATCTCCTGTGATGGGAGGACCTCTAGATAAAGATACTTTCAGTTTCCTTTTTGAGGGCCTTGAGCAGAACACCACATACCAGTGAGACACACACACATACACATACACGCACACACACACACACACACACACACACACACACACACACACACACACACACACACACACACACACACACACACACACACACACACACACACACACACACACACACACACTACATTTTTTGTCCCAGTTCCTTGTGCCTGTATAGCCATCACTTGTACCTATAGCACTGCATGGAGAGGTGGACTAAAAGGGAGGACACCTCAACAAACAGGATACCTTTTGCTGTCCCTGAAATCAGGACTAGGGCTGCGCCAATTAGGCGAGCATAATTATTGTGAGCATAATTGGCATCTGAGAGCATCAAGCATAATGCCAGCATTTTACATAGAGCATTTTGGGTGTGGTTGCGACATGCGTGTGCAGATCTCTAGGTTCTCGATCGTGAATGGCTTGCTTGGCAGAGAAAAGCGACTGAAAGCAACAGCCACAGTGAGTGTACAACCAGTAACACTAGTCCAACTACTGAATCAGTGGTCATGTCATGGTTCCTGTGGAAACATGCAACAGAGTGAGAATGTGCGCTAATGTGAGCACAATCAGAAAATTGTCAAGCATAATCGATGTATTCTTGAGCATAATCATCACATTTCTTGAGCAGTGCAGCATAGCATAAATTGAGCATAATTGGTGCAGCCCTAATCCTAATCAAGACACTTCCATCTATTTCCCAAGCCCCAGACTAGAGAGATTCCAATGTAATGAAGTGTCTGTTGTGTCT